>CAUYQV010083574.1:0-44264 GCA_963574575.1 Galagoides demidoff | reverse complement strand
TCATGTCATCCGCAAAGAGTGAGAGTTTGATCACTTCTGGCCCCATCTGGATACCCTTGATCTCCTTCTCTTGCCTGATTGTGATGGTGAAGACTTCCATTACTATGTTGAATGGCAGTGGAGACAAAGGGCATCCTTGTCTAGTTCGGATCTGAGTGGAAATATTTTCCATTTTACTCCATTTAATATGATATTAGCTGTGGGTTTGCAGTAGATGGCCTCTATCAGTTTAAGAAATGTCCCATCTAAGCCTATTTTTTACATGTTCTAATCATGAAAAGATGCTGGATATTATCAGAAGCTTTTTCTGCATCAATTGAGAGAATCATATGGTCTTTGTTTTTTGTATATGTGATGTATTCGTAGATTTACATATGTTGAACCAACCTTTGCAACCTTGAGATAAAACCACAGAGAACACGAACTAATCAATAAGAAAAGAACAAATAGCTCCATTTCTTCGTGGGCAAGAGACCTGAACAGAAACTTCTGTGAAGTAGACAAGCACATGGCCTACAAACATGAAAAAATGCTCATCATCTTTAATCACCAGAGAAATGCAAATCAAAACTACTTTGAGATATTATGTAACTCCAGTAAGAGTAGCCCACATCACAAATTCCGAAACTACAGATGTTGGCATTGATGTGGAGAGAAGGGAACACCTGTACACTGCTGGTGGGAATGCAAGCTAGTACGTCCACTTTGGAAAGAAGTTTGGAGAACACTCAAGGAACTAAAAATAGACCTGCTGTTCAATCCTCTAATTCCTCTACTAGGTATATACCCAGATGATCAAAAATTATTTACAACAAAGACATTTGTACCAGAATGTTTACTGCAGCCCAATTCATAATTACCAAGTCATAGAAGCAGCCCAAATGTCCATCTACCCATGAATGGATTAACAAATTGTGGTATATGTATACCATGGAACACTACACAACCATAGAAAAGATGGAGATGTCACATCTTTTATGTTTACTTGGATGGAGGTGGAACATATTCTTCTTAGTAAAGAAGAGTATCTCAAGAATGGAAGAAAAAGTATACAGTGTACTCAATACTATTATGAAACCAATATATAATCACCTACACATTCATACGAATAATAAAACAAAACTATAGTTTGGAAAGAAGAAGGGAAGAAGAGGGAAAGGGTGGGGGAGGGAGGGCATTTGGTGGTACCTCAACTAATGTGCATAATGCAATGGTACATTTTAAAACTATTAAGAGTAGAGTATAAACGTCTTATCATAACAAATAAGTGAAGTTACGGTTACATTAACAAGTTTGATGTATGCTTTCCAGATTGTACATCAAATTAGCACATTGTACCCCATAAATGTATTCGTGTACAGTTATGATTTAATAAAAAAAAGTATATACTGCATATATGTGTAGCATACACAAAATATGTGTTATCTGACTGTGTGTTATCAGTAACAGTGTGGTCAAGAGTAGGCTATTAGTAAAGTTTGGGGGGGAGTAGAAAATTATATGCTGATTTTTTGACTGCACAGTGACTGGCAGTTCTGTGTTTTCAAAGGAAAACTGCGTATACAAAAAGACTTGGATCAGCAAAACAGTAGACTAACCCCAGACAACAAAATGATTGTAGTCTATCTGAGGAGAGTTGCTCGTAATTTAAAGAAATAAGCAATAAATATCAATCTACTACCTTTTACACATGCAAAGATAATCATAAAAATAATCCTCTCAAAACAGTTAAAATTGTACAATTAAAAATGAAATTCTGGGGCGGGGCTGGGTGCAGTAGCTCACGCCTGTAATCCCATCACTGGGGAGGCTGAAGTGGATGGATTGCCTGAGCTCACAGGTTTGAGACCAGCCTGAGCCAGTGTGAGATCTCATCTCTAAAAATAGGCAGGTGTTGTGGTGGGCACCTGTCATCCCAGCTACATGGGAGGCTGAGGCAAGACAGTGGCTTAAGCCCAAGAGTTTGAGGTTGCTGTGAGCTGTGATGCCAAAGTACTCTATAGAGGGCTACAAAGTGAGACTCTATCTCCAAAAAAAAAAAAAAAAAGTTCTCCAAAGTCTGACTCTTGAAAATTGAATAATTTGGTGAAAATAAAGGTCATGAATTCTTTGAAAGATAACTCAAAACCACATTAAAATTGGTAAGATTTCATATGGATAAAGAAGTAGCTTAATTATTCAAATCCTCATTTTAAATTTATGTAGGAAAGACTGATTCTGTTTTAAACAATCTCAATAAAGTACAAATAAAAATAAACTGAATTGATCAAACGATTTAACTGTCTTTATGATGCTTACTCTGGGAAATATTTTCTAAATATAAATTCATCCATATTAATTCTATAATTCAACTGTTTCTATTCAGAAACACAAAATCAAGCCCTCAGAGCTGAAATATTCAATACTTATACCTAGCCCGTGTGTAGTACACAGAAGATGTTAACAAAAACTCAGAAAAGGACATGGGGACTATGGAGAAGCCAAAAGGGAAGGAAGGAAAATCACAGAAGAGGGGGTCAAAAAGTTAAACAGAACATAGTTAAGCAAGGGGTCAACTGTGTGAAGTATTAACAGAACAGAGGAATGAAAGGTGCTCTACCAGACTCAGCAACATGAAGTTTATGGAAGACATTAGCAAGTGCTATGTTAGGGAGATGAACGTAAGCAGAGGAAATGGAGACAATAAATATAAACTCTTTCAAAAAGTTTGGCTGTTAAGGACAGCAAGGGAGAGAGGATAGCTAAAAGAGAATACAGGGAAGGGGGAAATAATTTTGTGTTTGTGAGAAGGAAAATGTTTTTAATAGGAGAGATATTTCAATGTTTAGAATATAGTTCAAAGGGAGCACAACATATTAAATAATAAACTCTTAAGAAAGAGCAAATAAAAAACAAAGCACAGGGCAGTGCCTGTGGCTCAGTGGGTAGGGCACTGGCCCCATATACCGAGGGTGGCAGGTTCAAAACCAGCCCCAGCCAAACTGCAACCAAAAAATAGCCAGGCCCCATTGTGGTGGGCACCTGTAGTCCCAGCTACTTGGGAGGCTGAGGCAAGAGAATCCAGGAATTGGAGGTTGCTGTGAGTTGTGTGACACCACAGCACTCTACCGAGGGTAATAAAGTGAGACTCTATCTCTATACACACACACACACACACAAACACAGGAAGAATGAATTTTAGAAAGAGAAACTGTTTCTCTACTTTAACAAGAGGGCAGATTCTAAAGCAGGGAGATCTCAAATGTTTGACGGTGAGAGACAGGCAGATATCTCTCTATGCCCAATCTTTTTTGTTTTCTTATACTGCATATTGGCAGAGTAAGAGTTATCTTGGGCCACAGAGACTAACAAAAGATAATTAGCAAAAAAGAGGTCCATGCATACTTTTTGTGATATCTGACACCACAGATAACCAAAAAACGAAAGACCTTACAAAATCATCAAGCAGCCCACAGGGCCACAGGTTGAACAACCCTGACTATGCCTCCTATTTTCTCTAAAAAGTAGGAGGCAAGATGAAAGCAAAGACAGAGAAAAGAAGATCAAACATTTAAGCAAAGTGGAGTTGACAAATATATATATAACTATAAACTGTAAGTGCTATAAAGAAAATGAACAGGGTGCTATGTTAGAAAATACATGGTATAAACTCACCCTGTGAGATGGGTGGTTTTACTTCCACCTGTCAAATGAGGAACTCCATGTTGTAAAGGTTAAATAATTTGTATAAGAATATATAATGAAGTGACAGAGTGAAGACTATGACTCAAGTCTTTCTGTCCCAAGGTGTAACTTTGAAGCCTCAAATTTATATATATGATGCTCAGTCCAACAAGTAAATTCAGTTTTATAATCAAATATCATCTGTACAGTCTTAATAACAGAATAATAATCCATAAATAGTCATAAATAAAGACTATACTACTTACCTGTAAACTTATTCCAGTTTCCTCTTTACTTTTTTCACTCAAACTAGAAATAGTTGTACTTTGGCTTCCATCTTCAAATGTAAGACTTCTACTGGTCACAAAAGCACCACTTTTAAAGAGAACATACTAGTTAGAGGCTTCTGAATATACATACTACAGACTTAGAAAGAAAAAACTAATGAAGGTTGCAAATAAAACACAATGATACTGTAAAATGTAACATTAGACCTAGGATAGAAAGGAAATTTGTGGATGAAAACCATATTTTAATAATAATCTCCTATATATGGCAAAGATATCTGTCAAAATGTGATTATTTATAAAAAGATAGGCCTGTTAAATATATAGTAGATGGGCCAAGCACAGTGGCTCCACCTGTAATCCTACCACTTTAGAATGATAAGGCAGGATGATCACTTGAGGCCAGGAGTTCGAGACCAGCCTGAGCAAATCCAAGACCTCCATCTCTACAGAAAGTAGAAAAATTAATCAGGCATGATGTCATACACCTGTAGTCTCAGCAACTCAGAAGCCTGAGGCAGGAAAATCCCATGAGCCTAGGAGTCTGGGGTTGCAGTGACCTATGATGACACAACTATAGCCTAACCAGAGTGATAGAGCAAGACCCTGCCTCAAAGAAAAAAGCAATGTGGCTAAATATAGAGCAGATGCTCCTAAGTTCAGTTCCTTAATATTCTGTCAGTGGTTTTACCTGAAATTCAACCTAATTAATAACTATGAACATACAAATTAAGATGCAATGAAGTAGCATTTAACATCTAATAAACTAGGCTCGGTGCTCGTAGCTCAGTGGGTAGGGTGCCAGCTACATAAAATGGGGCTGGCGGGTTCGAACCTTGCCCTGGCCTGGCAAATGACAATGACAACAAAAAATAGCCAGGTGTTGTGGCGGGCGCCTGCAGTCCCCGCTACTTGGGAGATGAGGCAAGAGAATCGCTTAAGCCCAGGAATTTGAAGTTGCTGGGAGCTATGAAGCCCCCACACTCTATTGAGGGTAACATAGTAAGACTCTGTCTCAAAAAAAAATTAAAAGGGCGGTGCCTGTGGCTCAGTGGGTAGGGTACCGCCCCCATATACCAAGGGAGGCGGGTTCAAACCTGGCCCCAGTCAAACTGCAACAAAAAAATAGCCAGGCGCCTGTGGTCCCAAGCTACTTCAGAGGCTGAGGGAATAGAATCGCCTAAGCCCAGGAGTTGGGAGGTTGCTATGAGCTGTGTGATGCCATGGCACTCTACCAAGGGCAATAAGGTGAGACTCTGTCTCTACCAAAAAAAAAAATTTTTTTTAATCTAATAAACTGACATAAATTAAGAAATCTGATAATATTGAAAAAGAAGCAGATCATTAGGATCTGCTTAGACCAAGACTACAGGCTAGGTGCAGTGGCTCACACTTGTACCCTAGCACTGTGGGAGGCCTAGGTGGGAGGATTGCTGAGGTCAAGAGTTCAAGATCACCCTGGGCAACATGTGAGATCCCATTTCTTTAAAAAAAAAAAAAAAATAGCTGGTGATGGTGTCACGTGCCTTGTAGTCCCAGCTACTTGGGAGGTTATGAGGCAGGAGAAATGCTTGAGCTCACGAGTTTAAGGCTTCAGTGAGCTGTAACAGTGGCACTGCATTGTAGCCTAGGCAACAGAACAGAACCTCTGTCTCAGATTTAAAAAAAAAAAACCAAGATTATGAAAAAAGTAACAGTCATGATTAGAACTCAAACCAATCTACTCTCAAAGCCTTAGCTTCAAACCATGCAAACCATATCTAGTTCTATAAGTAACTTCAAGTCTAAAATTGTAATAGCTATGATATCTATAATAATGCAATATATAAAATGGTAACTATCTTAAGTTATAGTGCCTCAAACATTTACCTATAAACTTATTCTAGTTTCTTCTTTACCTTTTTCCCACAATCTAGAAATAGTGTACTCTGGCTACCTTCTTCAAATATAAGGCTTCCTACTGATTTGCTTCTTTCCCAAATACATTTCTGTTAAGTACACAAATTGGTATAACCACTTTAAGAAACAATTAGGCACTATCTTATAAGGTGGAAAATACACATACCCTGCAACTCTACATTTAAGAGCTATGTAACTGAGAGAATAGGCAAGTAAACTAAGGTATCTTATCCCAATGTACATTAAATGGCAGTGACAAGTGAACTGTATCAACACACAGCACAAATAAATCTTCTAAAAATAATGAAAGAACAAGGTACAAAAAATTATACATGTAATTTCATATGAACCACAAAAACAGAAAAAAACTAAACCATAAGGGTTCCTATTTATATGTGAAAAATATCATCCAAAGAAATGAGAAACACGAAACTCAAGAAATATTTACTTCTTGTAAGAAGCACAGGAGGATGGGAAAACGGAAAGCACTGAGTAAAAGAATGCTGCTGACAGTGTTTTATTTTACCTTATAACCTTCACATATAGACAACACATGTATGGTTTTTCTTTATTGGCATATTATATTAAAAATAGTTTTTAGATGAGAAATCTGGAAAGTAGGTAAGATAGGATCAGTGGGTATGACTTTGTAAGTCTAAGACTGCAATTCATCCAGGTAACAAGTACTTACAGAGTTGCTAGAACTTTTGTCAGGCACTGCCTAAAGTATTAGGAATGCTAAGATGATTGAGGGTGTGAACTAACATCTGTTGCCTAAATCCTGCTTAGAGTTGTTTTGAATATATGTTTCTCTGAAAAAACTATGGACACTAACATTGAAATCTCATATTTTGGCTCGGCGCCTGTGGCTCAATCGGCTAAGGCGCCAGCCACATACACCTAGGGTGGTGGGTTCAAATCCCCAGCCCGGGCCCGCCAAACAACAATGATGGCTGCAACCAAAAAATGGCTGGGCATTGTGGTGGGCGCCTGTAGTCCCAGCTACTTGGGAGGCGGAGGCAGGAGACTCGCTTGATCTCAGGAGTTGGAGGTTGCTATGAGCTGTGATGCCATGGCACTCTACCCAGGGGGATAGCTTGAGGCTCCATCTCAAAAAAAAAAAAAAAAAAAAACCTCATACTTTCTGAAGAACAAGTTAACAAAACTTTATATGTACTCCTGAATACCTAGTATGAATACCTAGTATGAGGGATGTCACTAATAAAAACTTGAATAGGAAATTTAAGAAGGTTAGTCATTTTCTTTGCTTGACAGTGTTGATAAACCGCTGATCTGTATTTTGCTTAAAAACATACTTTTCTTGATCACTTTAGTTTACAAAGCCTTAGCCTGAGGACCTAACAAGCCTCTGAAGAAAACCAGCATTCCCCATCTCTCTATTTGCCTTCCCTTTCCCAGCCGGGGAAAAAAAACAGGACTGCCAGCCAAAGCAAAGAGCAAGCCCTAATGTCACACACTCTTTCTTAAAGTTAACCAATATAAAATCTAGGCACATGTGCTTTAAAACAAGCAACTTTGCAAAAGTTTACTACATTCCATCTGATCTCTTACCTTCAAATTGAAGGTGCTTTTATTTATATTCATCTAAGTCATTCACTTAATAATTCACCTGACTGCTCTATGGAACGATACTAAAGCACATAAAGATTATAGTAACTATTAACAAATATGCAGGTTCTAAAATTGATAAAAATCTGAAAATAGGCAGTAATCAGTTTCTTACTCATTATATACTTTAAGGACAACATACTTCTCTTCCTAAGAAGTTGCTAGTAATCATGAATATAACAGTTACATATTATGCATAGTTTCTACATATTGTAGATTTATAATTGTTTTCAATTGAAAAGCAGAAATTAAATACCAAATCAGAGAATTAAGAAATTGGTTCGAGTCTCCTCAGTTAACTAGACATGGGTCTATATTCTGATTCTTGGCTTTCTACAATCTAAAAATTACACTTCTTCCAGCTTAATGACAATCTAAAATAAAAAATTATCAGTATCAAGAATGATAAATATATCAACATAATACACCTTTGCCATTTCAAGTGCTTAATATGACTGATTTTGTGGTGGGAAAGTAATGTTAAATGAAAAAAACACATGACTAGGCTATTTCAAATAGGATAATAAAGGGGCATGTTTTACTCTTCTACTCTCTTGATTTTTTTTCTGTTCTTCACCATGATCTAGGATTATATTTATTAGAAGAGTTCTCAATCAGAGGAAAGCAAGTTAAATTAGCTAGAAATACAGGTAGAAGAAGAAATGAAACTTAGTCACAGAAAGAAATCAATCACATTATTTTACAGTCAATAAATAAAATAGATTTTGAATAGTTGAGGGATTAGTGGTAAACCAAATCTGAACGGAACTGAGGACTCATTTAATCGCTTGAAAAATAGTTATTGATCATTACATTAAGTTCCCAACACTAACACTTATGGTTAATACAGAGAAAAGTAAGTGTAATATCTGTTCTTCAGGAGCTAGTTATCTATACAATTTTTACAAGACTTAAAGTAACAAACATTCTTATTTCAAAATAGAATTACTTCCTTTTAAAAATGTAAAGGAGTAGGGTGCCAGCCTCATATACCAGAGGTGGTGGGTTCAAACCCAGCCCTGATCAAAAAGAAAAAAAAAAACAAAAACATAATATAGTTTCACTTTAAAACAAAATTTCTATCTAAATGTTTTCTTTTTGTTTTTTTATTAAATCATAGCTGTGTACATTAATGCAATCATGGGGTACAATGTGCTCTAAATGTTTTCTAAATAAGGATATAAGAGATACAATAAATTTTTATTATATGTCTTTGCTGATATAGTCTCAACACACATTTTAAAAGCTAAAAATTCCAAATTTCCTTACCTTTTCTCTTGATCCTCCATGCTTTTCTTATCTGCATAAATTTCTGCATAGAGTAATGCTGTAAAGTGAGCAGCACAAGACTGAGCTACCTTGGCAACCTCTAGATAATTCAAATCCAGCCAGAAAGCATCATCAAAAACTGTTCCCAAAGAAGGTCTAAGGAAAAATTAAATACATCATCATTCCATTTCTTTAACTTCAATACCCAAAGAAAAGCATATTGATGTAAAATACAGTGGGTAGTTACAAAAACCAAATAAAAAATTACATTCAAATAACTGAAAACCACATTTCCCCAACATACAGCTTATAAACATTATAAATAACAGCTGAAGACTACTATTTCTCAATCCCTTAGGTTTTTTTTTTTCCCCCCTCAAACCCCTCAGAGAATCTGATGAAATCTATAGACCATCACCCCACACAAATCTGAGATTCATATCTGGTCTCCACCAAGAAATAAAGCACCACAGGCTAAGAATAGGATGCACAGAATAGCTAGTAACACATGCACACATACACACTCTCTCTCTCTTTAAAATATATATATATATTTTTTGAGACGGGTAGAGTGCCATGGCATCACAGCTCATAGCAACCTCCAACTCCTGGGCTCAAGCGAGTCTCCTGCCTCCGCCTCCCAAGTAGCTGGGACCACCGGCACCCGCCAAAACGCCCAGCCATTTTTTAGTTGCAGCCATCATTGTTGTTTGGCGGGCCCGGGCTGGGGATTCGAACCTGCCACCCTAGGTGTACGTGGCTGGCGCCTTAGCCAATTGAGCCACAGGTGCCGAGCCTCTCTTTAAAATATTTAATTAAAAATGTTCCATTTCTTCTAAAACACAATTACATACCTTTCCTATTATGGTTCTTTTTGTTCGTAACTTATTACCAATGTTACTTAATAAAAATCTTCCACTTTAGTAATAGCAGGTCAAAATTTAAATGGACCATAAATATCTTTTTGAAAAGTAACATTATAGAGATGTGACAAGGTGGTGGTTAAGAGAACTGACTTTGAAGGATACAGGTAGGTTCAAATCTTGCTGCATCACCTAAGCTATATGATCCTTGGCAACTAAACTTGTTAAACCTCAGTTTCCCGGTTTCCTCCATTATCAATCCTGAAACAACACATAACATAGAGTAGCTGCAACAATTAAATAATGCCCGTAAAGCTGATGAGTAAATAACCTACTGCACAATAAGCACTCAACTGAGCTGTTATTAACTCTGAGGAACTTGAAATTCAGAGAAGTGAAATAACCTGCCCTTGGAAAGGATTGTTACATTAACTGCATGTCAGTCACATTACATACCTTATCTATTTTAATACCATAAACTGTCCCCCTTTAAGGTAAACATTATCCTGATTCTAAAGATAAGACTGAGGTTCAAAGACACCAAGAAATCTGTCCAAAGAACAAGCTTCTAAGTACTAAACTTAGACTTGAACTCAAGACCTTGCCCTTTATTCAATGTTCCATTCATATTTTCTCAAGAAACCTCTTTAAAGTTTTATTCTTAATTAAAACTGAATAAAGAATTTTTATCTTTTCCCAAGCCTGCCAGTATGACCAGCATTCCACCTCAATGATAAATCTGAAATGAAGACTCAAAGGTGAAACTGTCTCCCAACACCAAGAAAATAGATGCTCCAGCTCCAGTTACAGCTTCTTCTGGGCTTTCTCAGAGGGAAACTAGTACAAAACAATAAGGTCAATGACTAACTTTCTAACCCAAAGCAAAAACACTGAAAGGCATTAAACTTCTTTTACTATTACTATTCAGGATACAGAGGGAATAATATTTTAATGTACACTCATGAGACATTAATTACTACCTATTCAAAAGATAGGCCTATTACATTATTTCTTCGAAGTTCTGGTCCATGTTTAAGCAGTATCGATCAGTTAGACCACCCACTGCAGTAATTCCAGCACACATTTTTTTTTCTTTTTCTTTTTTTTTTTTTTTAAGACACTCTTACCCTGTCGCCCCAGGCCAAAATACAGTGGTGTTAGCCTTACAGCAACCTCAAACTCCTGAGTTCAAGGGATCCTTCTGCCTCAGCCTCCCACCTAGCTGGAATTACAGGTACCTAGCACAATACCTGGCTAATTTTTCTATTTTTAGTAGAGGTGGGGTCTTGCTCTTGGTCAGGCTGGTCTTGAACTCCTGAGCTCAAGGGATTCTCTCACCTTGGCCTCCCAGAGTACAAGGATTACAGGTATGAGCCACCACATCCGGCTCCTAGCATACACTGTTAAAAATCTCATGAGAAATAATAGAAACAAAGATTGGTAAAACAATTTACCAAAATAAAAATCAACATCCTCATAGCATAATGGATTTTTGAGACCCCGTAAAAAAAAACACAGCTTGTAATACAGATGACATAAAAAAGACATTTACACAACTTGACTTACTTCTAAGACCTAAAAGCAAAGAGAAAATTTAAAAGAGGGATAACACAACTAAACATAACCTGGAAAATTATTCACTCCTTTCCCACCACCACTAATGCAGACAAAATAAACTAAAGCCCAAAAGGCTGCATGATTTAGGAAACATCACTCTTACTGGCTCAGCTGGGACAACAATTGAGTTTTTGTCACTGATTTAACCAAACTCAGCGTTCAACTACTCTGAATATGGATTATCACAAGAAGACATAGGCATCATATAAATTAAATATATCACTTTGCAGCAACTTCAGCAAAAATAATCATGTTAAAAATTCAGCAAGCTGGCTCGGCGCCTGTGGCTCAATCGGCTAAGGCGCCAGCCACGTACACCTAAGGTGGCGGGTTTGAATCCCAAGCCCGGGCCCGCCAAACAACAATGATGGCTGCAACCAAAAAATGGCTGGGCGTTGTGGCGGGCGCCGACGGTCCCAGCTACTTGGGAGGCGGAGGCAGGAGACTTGCTTAAGCTCAGCAGTTGGAGGTTGCTATAAGCTGTGATGCCATGGCACTCTACCCAGGGAGATAGCTTGAGGCTCCGTCTCCAAAAAAAAAAAAAAAAATTCAGCAAGCAGTGAACAGTTATACTTCCAGATCCCTAAACTCAAGAAGCAACACTCACTACATTACCTCTTTTGTCTTCTCATATAGTCCACAACAGCAAGCATTGTTCTTTGTGATTTTTTATCCAAGCAGCATCGGAAAACATGCTCTGACTCTGACAAACAAACAAAGATACCTCCTCTCAGTCTCAGGCATTCTCGCTTGAGCACCTTCTTCCTTCTTTTTTATGTGTCAGTTTCCCTCTACACTAGTAAGGTTCTTGTGGACCATACCTAACACAAAATTGGTTCTTATAAATTTGAATGAAAAAATAAAACTTAATGGCATTTTTTTCTTTTAAAAGAAGTTATACTTAATAAAACTGAGAATTCACATTGTAATTTACATTTTATTTCTGAGGGGGACTAATCTGTCAATTTAATAAATATTTATCTGAGATCCTTCATGTGGTTTGGGCTCAGTATAACACCACAAGTAAGAGAGACTATTTCTGACTACAAAGAACTCACTAACCTGGGAGACTCTCAACACAGTGTGGTAAGTGCTATAAGAAGGAAGGTTTAGAATGTTACAGAGGTACATGTATATAGGAGGGAACCTCATCTACACAAAAAACGTTTCATAGAAAAAGTGATACCTATAACCTGGCGCGGTGGCTCATGCCTGTAATCCTAGCACTTTGGGAGGCTTAGGTGGGTAGATTGCCTGCGCTCACAGGTTTAAGACTAGCCTAAGCAAGAGGGAGACCCAGCCTCTAAAAGTACCTTGTAGTCCCAGCTACTTGGGAGGCTGAGGCAAGAAAATTGCATAAGCCCAAGAGTTTGAGGTTGCTGTGAGCTATGACCATGGCACTCTACCCAGGGCAAAAGTTGGACTCTGCCTCAAAAAAAAAGAAAAGTTAAATAAAAAATAAGTTTTACATGCTTATTATTAATTCTTGATCACGTATAGCTGTATCTCCCCAATTAAAGATAAAAAATCAATTTTGGGTGGTTTGCAAAGTCTCTATGAGAATTATTACAGAATTTTTATTTCTTTTTTTTTATTAAATCATAGCTGTGTACATTAATGCAATCATGGGGCACAGTGTGGTATTTTCATATACAATTTGAAATATTTTCATCAAACTGGCTAACTTAAGCCTTCATATCATTTTCTTAGTCATTGTGTTAAGATGTTTATATTCTACTTTTAGAAAGATTCACTTGTACCCTCGTGAGATAAACCATAGAGGTGATCCCTTCAATCACCCTCCCTCCACCCATCCACCCCTTCTCCACCCCACCCCCACCCCCCAAATTTTATTTCAAAGGCCAAAAGAAAATTCATACAAGCAATAAATTTACTTAAAAAAAAAACATTCATACAAGCATATTATGGATCATTTAGATCACCAACTTAAAATCTAGTACAACCACAAGGTGGGCATCCATTTCTAAGTTTTAATATATTTTTCCAAATAGTACTGTTTATATTTAACTGCTGGTAAATAAAAGAAAAGCACAAAGAAGATAAAGTATAACACAGTGAAGTCTAAATAATATTAGAGTCATGTCAATGTAGTAGTAAAAACAGAAAAAACAATTTGAAGAACTGAGTAATCACAACCTACGCTGTAATGATGGTAACCACAGTTAGACTGGAAGGAGCAATTTAGTTGCAGTAAAATATCACAGTAAATCAGTATTTTTATTAGTACTAAATTGGTCTTAAAGTACGATATATAAATTTGTACCTAGTTTTATGTTTACAAATAAAATACATTAATAATAATCATAGTTAACAGTAGAAATCTATTAATTTTGTATCCTCTTTTAAAATTTAGGTTTGAAAAACTGACTCATAAAGAGCCTTCAACTATGCATTTAAGTATTATGTGTACCCAATCCCCTGATGGCATTTCTTCTGTTATTATTGTTTACCATGGGAAATCTGTATTATAGAAGAAGAGTATGTTATAAGAGTAAGGTACAATTAAATTTTGTTTTTAATAATTAGAAGAATATATAACAAGTATTAACTGGAATCATAATTAATCTTAGATCACAGGATTAATTTTAAAGAATTTCTGCAATCCTTCTGTATTTTCTACAACACACAGACATGATTTTATAATACAAAGGTTGCTTTTTCAACAAGTTGGCCAGAGCTCCAAAAATTTGAAAATTCTATCAAAAATTTCAACATTTGATTATGTGTATTTCTCTATGTGTTTCTTCCATTGCTAGAATGTAGGGCATGTCTTGCCATACTGCCAGTGTAAGCACAGTGCCTAATACATACTATATACTCAGTCAGACCACGTATTATTAATAGCCAAAATTTATATAGTTATAATGTACATTAAATATTATCCCAGGACTTTACATACATTATTTCACTGAAACCTTGTTACAACTTTTATCTCCATTCTACAGGTGAGAAAAGAGAAATTTTGAGGTATCCAATTATGCTTAATGGATAAGAATGTTTTTGATGAGATTCAAACTTAAAAATATTTATCTTTCTCTAGAACTGAGAAGTTAGCAGCATAAACATTAGAAATTTAACAGAATACCTGAATCCAAGTTTCTAGGTGTTGTGGATCGGCTCATTTGTGAGACGTGTCTAAAACAGCTGGTGAAAAATCCCTGAACATGTGTAGAAAGCAGATTTCTCCATGATTCATCTGTGTCTTGGAGTAAAATATCATGTATCAAGTATGGAAGCACAGTCTGACAAAAGTCAGCTTTCACCTAGGATGTACAAATATACCCACTGAATAGTTTGATAAAATAATAAACTTTGTTTAAAAATTTCCTGTTGCTGACATAACAAACTTTTTTATGTTCCTTTTTTTATGTTTGTAAGCTGGCCATAAACTCAATGTACAACAAGCAAAAATATGTGCACCAAGTAATGCTTTAAAAACAATATAATAGGTTACTGTATCAATACCAAACACGTATGTCAATTACACTACAATTCATTTCCAGTCTATACCATTACTATAATGAAATATGCTTACAAAGTGAAATTATTCTATTACTACTTTATTTTTTATTATTTTCCTACTTTAAAAAACTTTAAGAGGACTCGGCGCCTGTAGTACGTCTCCAGCCACATACACCGAAGGTGTTGAGTTCAAACCAGCCCAGGCCTGCTAACCAACAATGACAACTGCAACAAAAAATGGCCAGGCACTGTGGCAGGCACCTGTAGTCCAGCTCCTTGGGAGGCTGAGGAAAGAGAATCACTTGAGCCCAGGAGTTTGAGGTTGCTGTGAGGTATGATGCCACAGCACTCTACCAAGGGCAACAAAGTGGGACTCAGTCTCAAAAAAAAAAAAAAAAAAATTTAGGAGCTGAGCTCTTTCCCTGCCGCCACTGAAGATTCAGACTCACACATAACCCATTGCCACAGCCCAGGAAGGAACTGCTGCTAGAGGTGTAATAGGTGTTAATACTGCTTTACAAGAGGTGCTGAAGACCGCCCTCATCCATGACAGTCTTGTATGTGGAAACAGCGAAGCTGCCAAAGCCTTAGACAAGCACAGAGCCCCTCTTTGTGTGCTTGCATCCAATTGTGATTGAGCCTATGTATGTCAAGTTGGTGGAGGCCCTTTGTGCTGAACACCAAATCAATCTAATTAAGGCTGATGACAACAAGAAACTAGGGGAATGAATAGGACTTTGTAAAACTGACAGAGAGGGAAATCCCATAAAGTGGTCAGCTGCAGTTGTGTAGTAGTTAAGGATTATGGCAAAGAATCTCAGGCCAAGGATGTCATCGAAGAGTACTTCAAATGCAAGAAATGAACAAATAAAACATGTTCCTTAAAAAAAAAATGTAAGAATTGAAATTAATAATTATAAAAAACAAAAGCAATTTTCTGATGTAAGGAGGAAAAGACATCAAAAGTTTAAAAGAAAAGCTAAAATTCTGATTTTTGTGCCTTTTCACTCAGTGAAGAACTTCAATAGTCACATTAAAAATGTTTACTTTCTAAAATCCCCAATTTTTGGTATGAAATTTGGGTAATTACTTGTGGTATACTCTGAAGTGCAGAAGAGTGCTTTTAATACATGTGGTACACTAAAACAGTAGTCACTCTAATTTTGCTGTTCACCACACTCCATATTCATCATATAGATGAATCATCACATGCCATAGCCGTCATATTCATGCCACTCCATGCACATAAATAGACTACTGATTACTAACTGCACACTTCTTTTTACATTAAAGATAAAAGCAAAAAGCCAGTTGTAGAACCAGAGAATTTAGGATATTAGTAGTTGGGAGAGATAAATATATGTATATGTGTATATACATTATTTTACCCTCTGGCTATAAGTCAAAATTTTATTAAAATCTTGGCTTCTTTCTGTAATATAAAATAAGTTATGTGTGTGTTCACGGCACCACTGTGTTGAATTGGTATAAGCACAGTGTCATATCGCAGAGAATGTAATGACCTATTCACTGTCACTACTTTTTCTATAGACAACAAAGACTTCTCTTTAAATAACTTTCAATGTGGATGGTTTACCAAAGTACTTCTCTACCAGCTATGTAAAACTGGCAAATACCAGACCAAGCCAAATACTGTGTTTTCACTGTTCTATTGAATCATGTTCAATAAAATTAGGTTAATCTCAAGGGCACCATTATGGTACACTTCATTGGATCACACATTTGATCGAAGTGTATAAACCCTTTGTTTGATTTGGTATGTACTTTTATTCTTTACTGAATTAAAATACCTTAAAAAATAAAACAAGGAATGCTGATTGCTAACCTACCTCTTTTTCACACTTAAGAAAGCATATCAGGAAAAGTAAGCAATTATGCCCTTATCAGAAGCAGTAAACAAAGCTAGAGCAGACTTTTGGCTAATGTAAATAATTTATAATCACCTCGGCACCCGTGCTTAGTGGTTAGAGTGCCAGCCACATACACTGGGGCTGGCAGGTTTGAACCTGATCCAGGTGGGCTAAACAACAATGACAACCACAACAAAAAAATAGCTGGGTGTAGTGGTGGGCACCTATAGTCCCAGCTACTTGGGACACTGAGGCAGGAGAATCACTTAAGCCCAAGAGTTTGAGGTTGCTGTGAGCTGTGATATCATAGTACTCTACTAAGGGTGACATAGTGACACTCTGTCTCAAAATAATAACAACAATTTATAATCATCAGTATTTATTTTAAATATCATTAGTAACAAATTATTTAAGGTTCCTCTGAGAACTCATCTAGTATTTTGCTACCCCAAAGCTAAAACCCACTATATAAGGCCAAAACTCCCACTTTAATAAATTTATAACTGGGAGTAAGATTGCATAATCATAATGTGCAGTATCACAGCACTCTTTTTAGATATATAGATCATATGTGTGTATACAGTTGCCAAAAATAATAGGAAAAGGAAAGAAAAAAGGAATTCAGACTAATTTTCTTACCTCACACATTGGCTTTAATAATTGAAGAATTTCACTTTTTGTGCCTCCACTGTTCAAAAAAGCACGAGTCAGTGTCTTTATCCAAGTGTCGTGATTTTCATTTTGAGGAATCCACAGATTTGTATCATCCAGGTATTCTAATGGGTTTTCATTATCAAATCTAGGTACTTCTAAAAACTAGAAAGGGATTAGAAAATGTAAGAGAATTAGAAAATCATTTTCTTATACAAAATGAATACCTCAGCATAAACAAATGTTTCCAAATAAAACTAAATGTGGAAGCAATGGTTACCTTTAAAATTAAAACATCAGAATAGAATAAAATAAAATAGCTCACATTATATGACCTCAGCATTGTTAACCTGTTCATCTTGTGGTGATTAGGAACTCTGATTGACAGCTTTAGATTTTTAAATTTAAAACCTAAGTAAGCTGAGTTAAAGGCATTCTTTCATAGGAGTTCTTGGTGAAAAGATTGGGAAGTGTTCTATTTGGTGCTTAGTGAAAATATTTTGAATTAATGCTTGTACCAGTTATTGTCATTTTTTTATTAAACTCAAAATTTTCACGTTTCTTGTTTTGTCTGTTTGTAAACATCTTGCTGGTTGGTTGATAAACACAGAAAATCCTCTAAAGCTCCTGTTTTCTTCAGGGAGAACATCAGGAGCCATCCTCTGGGGTTTCCCTGTGAGCCTGTGGGATGCTCTGCTGAGTCACTGGCCTGAGTCACATCTGGGCTGGGATGTGTCTTTGACGAAATAATCACCTGTATGTAGTCTGTTTTTTAAAGCATGAAATAAAAAACAGTCTGACAGTGAAAAAATAATAATAAAACCTTTATTTTTATAGGAGAGGCAGAGTGGTACGGTAAAAAATAACACTGGTTTAGGCTTCAAGAAACCTGGGTTCTACCCTCAGCTCTATCAGTCACTTGTAGTATACGAATCACAAAATCTGCCTCATCTGTCTCATATACAAAACCAGTCTAACCCTACCGCACAGACTTTATTTAAAATGAAATGAGATTTTTTTTGAGATGGTCTCAATTTGTTGCCCCAGGCTAGAATGCCATGGCATCATAGCTCAAAGGATCCCGTTGCCTCAGCCTCCCCCGGCTAGTTTTTCTATTTTAGCAGAGACAGTGTTTCAACTCTTGTTCTGGCTGGTCTTGAATTCCTGAGCTCAAACAATCCCCCCACCTCGGTGTCCGACAGTGCTAGGACTACAGGTGTCAGCCACCATGTCTGGCCATGAAATGAGATTTTTAAATGTTAAAATTATATATAGTACTAGCCAGACATGGTGGCTTACACCTATAATCTGGGCACCTTGTGTAGCTAAAGTGGGAAGACAGCTTGAGACCAGGAGTTAAAAGACCAGCCTGGGCAACACAGTGACACCTTGTCTTTACAAAATGTAAGAAAACTTGGCTCAGTGCCTGTGGCTCAAGGGGCTATGGCACCAGCCACATACACCTATGGTGGCGGGTTCGAATCCAGCCCAGCCCGCCAAAACTACAATGACGGCTGCAACCAAAAAATAACTGGGCATTGTGGCGGGCGCCTGTAGTCCCAGCTACTTGGGAGGTGGAGGCAGGAGACTCGCTTGAGCCCAGGAGTTGGAGGTTGCTATGAGCTGTGATGCCACAGCACTGTACCCACGGGGACAACTTGAGTTTCTGTCTCAAAAAAAAAAAGAAAAAAGAAAACTAAGCTGGGCCTGGTGTTGTATACCTGTAGCTCTAGCCGCTCAGCAGTGTGAGGCAGGAGCATCACTTAAGCCCAGAAGTTGGAGACTGAAGTGAGATATAATGATGTCATTGTATCTCTAGCCTAAGCAACAGAGCAAGACTCTAACTCAAAAAGAAAAAAAGATTTGGAATCAACCCAAATGTCCTCAATCCATCAGTAGATTAAAAAAAAATTTTGGGTGTATATATACAACATGGTATACCACTCAGCCATAAAAGGAAAAAAGAAAGAAAGTAAGAAATGTCACTTGCAGTAACATGGTCTCCAGTTCCCTCCATTATCCTAAGTGAAGTATCTCAGGAATGAAAACCCAAATACCACATGTTCTCACATGTAAGCTAGTGGGAGCTAATTGACAGGTACACATGGGCATCCAGCAATATAAAGGGTACAAGGACTAAGGAGGGGCAAGCAGAAGCATGGGTGTAGGATAAAACTTACCTATTGGGTACAATGAATACTACTTTGGTGATGGGCATAACAAAGGCCCTGACTTAAGCATTATACAAGATATCCAGGCCAGGCATGGTGACTCACACCTATAATTGTAGCACTCTGGGAGGCTGAGATGGGTAGACTACTTGAGCTCAGGAGTTTGAGACCAGCCTGAGCAACAGTGAGAGCCCATCTCTTAAAAAAAAAAAAAAAAAAGCTGGGCATTGTAACAGGTACCTGTAGTCCTAGCTATTCAGGAAGCTGAGGCAAGAAGACTGCTTAAACTCAAGAGTCTGAGGTTACTGTAAGCTATGACATCATGGCACTGTACCCAAGGTGACAAAGTGAGACTCTATCTCAAAAAAAAAAGAAAACCCAAGGGGAAAAACTTTGGACCCACTTAATATTTTGAAATAAAAATTAATAGTCCTTTATAGGTTATATTACGAGTTTTATTAGTAGTTTATAACCTGGTCATTTTACTAAGGCCAAAATTATATTTATGATACATCAAAAGTACTACTTTATTGATGAATATCTGTCCTGAAAATAAACTGATTAAAAACGCAACGGTATATTTCTCACTTTATGAAGAAAAGTATTAAAGAGGAACACTTCAGGGCCGAGCACGGTGGCTTACGCCTGTAATCCCAGCATTGGGAGGCAAAGGATGGAGGATCACCTAAGCTGAAGAGTTTGAGACCAGCTTGAGCTAGAGGAGAGACCCTATCTCTAAAAATAGCCTGGTGTTGTGGGAGCCCATTGTTGTGGGAGCACTTGTACTACCAGCTACAAGGGAGGCTGAGGCAAGAGAACTGCTTGAGCCCAGAAGTCTGAGGTTGCTGTGAGCTATGATGTCATTGCACTCTACCAAGGGTGACAGAGTGAGACTGTCTAAATAAATAAATAAATAGTAACACTTCAACTAAAGGAAAAGTAAGAGTTCTTAAACATCCCTCCGAGAGCACTGGTGGTGGAACCTTGTTATGATAACAACATGGGAAAGGAGAGAAATCTATTTGTCACCTAGTTTCACTACAGGGTTGTAGACATAAATACGTGTTTGCTGATCACAATGATCACAATACCTATAAAGTAGAATCAACAGTTTTTACAGGAGCAAAGTAAGGGTTTTCAACCTCTAAAAAAAGGGCCTATCACTAAGAATTTCTCCTGTCCTCTCCCCACATCAACCATCCCTTCTCTGAATTATCTTTCTCAGCTTTTCCATACTGTCATAACAAAAAATAACAAATCCCCTGCATTCAAGTTCAGTTTAAATTATTTTAAGGTTAAATTTTAGTATAATACTACTTAAAGCAATTTAATATTCATAGCACACAGCAAACAGAACTATTCTAGACACAGTAGGAATTCAATAAACATTTACAACTTAAAAGACCTTTTTTCTTGATGTTCTAAAAGGCTGTATATAGGTCAACATGGGGTCTGTTGTCATCTTATATATCTCCCAGAAATGATGTCCAGTCTTTGTGGCTAAAATGTTTTTCAAACAGGCAACAGCAGCTGATCGAACTTTGACACTGAAAAAACACATATAATTCAAATATTTATAAAGTACATCAGTTTTTAATCTTGCTGAAAGTTAAACAACCTCCACTGAAATATTTTAAAAACTAAAATTTTAGTTTATATTAGAAAACTTTTCATCTATAAAATTCTATCATATAAAAGTCAAAATTGTCAAGAGATTTTTAATATTCCCTCAGTAAATTTGGGTTACCAATTACCACAACAATTTTCTTCATTTAACACAATAAAGATTATACTGTGACAACTATAAATTAAAAGGACTTGTGAGAATAAATACTGTGAAATAGCACAACCTAATAAATATGAGTAACACAAATGACGAACTACTAATTCACCTGACAAAACACTATTTTGATAGTATTTTCTCTGAGAGATACAAATAATTTGGGGTAAAGTAGAATAGCTTTTACCCAAATGATAAAATTGTCAAAAACAATTCTGTTCTATTTAATTAATTTATTTATTTATTTAGAGCAGAGTCTCACTCTGTTCCCGAGGCTAGAGGATTATGGCGTCAGTGTACCTCATAGCAACCTCACATTCCTGGGTTCAAGAGATCCTCCTGCCTCAGCCTCTGGAGTAGCTGGGACTACAGGCACTGCTATAATAACAAGATAATTTTTTCTATTTTTAGTAGAGATGGTCTCACTCTTTACTCAGGCTGGTCTCAAAATTCTGAGCTTCCGTGATCCTCCCACCTCAGCCTTCCAAAGTGCTAGGGTTATAGGTGTGAGCCACTGCACCCAACCCAAAAACAATTTTAAGCAAACAGTAAATATATACTTATTCTGACCAGAAATGTGTTGAGAATCATTAAGACATCTAAAACCTCTTATAAAAAACTGAAGGTCCTTCTTTTTTACAAAAAAATTGGAAAAAGAAAGTTATAATACAAGAGTACTAAAAATAAGACAGCTGACAGAAAAATGTCATAAAGCCTGATGATGAGTGATCAAGTAGACTTATTTCTTTTTAGGCTTCTAGGTTTAAGACACAAAGCATAAGCCTAGATTCAAATTTATTCTACCATTTCTAATTCATTAGCAAATCCTCTATTAACACAGAGTCTTCCTGGCTATCTCCACTCTAGCTATTCCCTATCTGGAATGTCCTACTCCTAATCATCTTTACAGACTTCCTCATCACTCAGGTAGCTAAGAAGACACGTTCTCACAGAAGCTTTTCCTGACCAGTCATTCCACGAATTCTTTGGTCATTATCTCCTTGTAAGCTGAAGTCCCTTACACACCTAGTAATTTTTTTTCCTCTTACAAAACAATAGAAAAACTTGTACATGTTCGCCATTATCCTCAAGTTTAAGTTACACTAATATCCCTGTGCCATCTTTTCAGGAAAAAAAAAAAATTTGCAATTACTGTTAACAAATGAACCATTTAATGCTTACAAACCTTTTGTGAAACTCTTCAAAAACTGTGCCAGATGTATCTTTAAATATATTTTTATTTTTTAATTATTTATTTATTTATTTTGAGACAGAGTCTCATTATGTTGCCCTCAGTAGAGTGCCATGGTGTCACAGCCCACAGCAACCTCAAGCTCTTAGGCTTATGTGATTCTCTTGCCTCAGCCTCCAAGGTAGCTGAGACTACAGACACCTGCCACAACACCTGGCTATTTTTTTTATTGTAGTTGTCATTACTGTTTAGCCCACATGGGCCAGGTTTGAACCTGCCAGCCCCACTGTATGTGGCCAGAGCCCTAACAACTGAGCTATTATGGGCCCCAAGCCCTGAAATAAACTTATTTTTTATTTTTATTTATTTTTTATTTAGAGACAGAGTCTCACTTTGTTGCCCTTGGTAGAGTGCCGTGGCATCACAGCTCACATCTTGCCTCAGCCTCCCAAGTAGCTGGGACTACAAGTGCCCA
Organism: Galagoides demidoff; assembly: GCA_963574575.1. Taxonomy (NCBI): domain Eukaryota; kingdom Metazoa; phylum Chordata; class Mammalia; order Primates; family Galagidae; genus Galagoides; species Galagoides demidoff. The sequence continues at coordinate 21,414 of CAUYQV010083574.1, read as the reverse complement.
GTACAATACCCAGCTATTTTTTTTTTGCAGTTTGGCCAGGGCCAGATTTGACCCCGCCACCCTCAGTATATGGGGCCGGGGCCCTACTCACTGAGTCATAGGCACTACCCCCAATAAATTTTTTTTAGACAGTCTCACTATGTTGCCCTTGGTAGAGTGCTGTAGCATTATAGGCACTCACCACAATGCCTGGCTATTTTTTGGTTGTAGTTGTCACTGTTGCTTAGTAGGCCCGGGCCGAGCTCAAAACCACCAGCTTTGATGTATGTGGCTGGTGCCCACCTCACTGAGCTATGGGCTCTGAGCCTTTTGAAATTTATTTTTGAAATGAGATAGATTTAACACACGGATAGATGGATGACTAGACCTAAAGAAGAATACTAGTAAAATGTTAATGGTAGAATGATATGATAAGTATATGATATTTACTATAAATTCTTTGCCGAATGTCTGAAAGAATTTATTAGTAAAATGCTAGGGCTCGGCGCCTGTGGCTCAATCGGCTAAGGCGCCAGCCACATACAGCTAAGGTGGCGGGTTCGAATCCCCAGCCCGGGCCCACCAAGCAACAATGATGGCCGGGCGCTGTAGAGGGCGCCTGTAGTCCCAGAAATAAAATCCTAGGAAAGAAATCATGCTAGATTATTTATTGTAACAAAAACAACACAAGAGAGAAACATATAGATGTACTAAATCAATAATGAAAACATGGTAGATACACATACAATCATTTATTACCCAAAGAAGGAGAAAGGGGGGTAGAGGAAAAAGAAAACATACGTTTACCTTAGAAATAAGACTGGTTATGGGGAAAAAATTGCATATATCTCCCCAAAATGGTAGTGATAAGGTGCTCAAATATTTCAATAATCAATCAATAAGATACACAAAAGTAATCTCACAACCAACAAGTTGAAATTTTGGTAGTATCTGTTGCAATTCTGTTTTGCAGAGAATAAATGAGCAATAGGAAACCCTGTTGGATCAGCTTAAGACTTTTTAGGCTATGAACGTTCTGCTCTGTGGTTTGTTTTTAAAGGGCCAAAATAAAGCCTAGCTTACATGGCACCTCTGATTTTAACAAGTGCCTAAAACATACACTTTGTATTCCCCTTAGTTTTCATCATCAGGTATTCTTCTTACTCATTCTTTACTTGTCTAATCAACTCTCACTAGAATTAATAGTAGTAGAGTCAATGATTATGTGATCTAATAAAAATACAAGAATTTTCATTAAAATGCCTGATATCAAAAAAAGTATGTGAAGTCACAGAACAAAGTTTTAACTATTCAAAATATTAATTTATATGACGTCTCATTCTCAGATTAAGTATGATCAAATATAAGAAATCAGCAAATACTCACCTATCTTCTACCAGTGTATTATTCAAATAGGTAAGCATTATAAAGGTCCACTGAAGTTCTTTATCTTCAAATAACTCAAGGGCCTTGGTATAAGACGTATCTTTACTATGTTGTATAGCTATGGTAGAAAAATCTATAGGACCCACTTCTCCCAAGCAGCTTCCAACAGCCTCTACATATAGAAATTTTATTTCAGAAGAGTCATAAAAGATCATACATAAAACAGACATTTTCTAATTTCAAAAACATAATGCTATTTTATTATATATCAAGATTTAAGTGTTTTCAAAGATTAAGAATAAGCTACTAAATACTTTATCACTTCCTTTACATATCATCCACATGAGCAACAGAAAATTTTCCCCTATGGAATTATAGCTATCAGATAGATTACCTACTAACAAAGTCTAGGTTTTTTTTTGAGACAGAGCCTCAAGCTGTCGCCCTGTGTAGAGTGCTATGGCATCACAGCTCACAGCAACCGCCAACTCCTGGGCTCAAGTGAGTCTCCTGCCTCCGCCTCCCAAGTAGCTGGGACTACAGGTGCCCAACACAATGCCCAGTCACTTTTTCATTGCAGCCATCGTTGTTGTTTGGCGGGCCCAGGCTAGATTCGAACCTGCCAGCTCAGGTGTATGTAGCTGGTACCTTAGCCGCTTGAGCCACAGGCGCCAAGCCACAAAGTCTAGGTATTAAGGATGAAAGTGGCCAAGTATGGTAGCACACACCTGTAATACTAGCACTCTTGGAGGCTGAGGCAAATGGATTGCTGGAGCTCACAAATTCAAGACCAGCATGAGCAAGAGCGAGACCCTGTCTCTAAAACAAATAGCCAAGTGTCGGGAGGCTGAGGCAAGAGAATCACCTAAGCCCAAGAGTTGGAGGTTGCTATGAACTGTGTGTCGCCATGGCACTCTACTAAGAGTAATAAAGTGAGACTGTCTCTACAAAAAAAAAAAAAAAAAAATTAAATTAAAACAAATAGCCAGGTATCGTGGTGGGCTCTGGTAGTCCCAGCTACTTGGGAGGCTAAGACAAGAGAATCACATAAACCCAAGAGTTTGAAGTTGCTAAGCTGCCACGGCACTATACCAAGGGTGACAAAGTGAAACTCTGTCTTAAAAAAAAAAAAAAAACACACAAAAAACTAGCCTAAGAGTGGGATGTAAGACTCCAAAAAAACAGAAAAATTAGCAGGACATGGTGGCATGTGCCTGTAGTCCCATGTACTTGGCAGGCTGATGCAGGAGAATCACTTAAGCCCAGGAGTATGAGGTCATAGTAAGCTAAGATCTTGCCATTGCATTCTATCCCAGGCAACAGAGCAAGGCCCTGTCTCAAATAGAGAAACAAACAAACAAAAAAAATGATGAAAGTATACACATGGTCTCTGAAGGAGAGTATCTATCTTTATTAAAAATTTTTTGAGCTACTGCATACATATAAGTTCTATAAATCTTATTTATTTCCTTTAGAGACCAAGTCTCACTCTGTCACCCAGGCTGGAGTAGAGTGGGATGATCCAACTCTGAAATTCACTAAGCCTCATATTCCCAGGCTTAAGTGATCTGCCTGCTTCAGTCTCCTAAGTAGCTGGGACTACAGGCACATACCACCACACTCAGCTAAGTGATCCTTCTGCCTTGGCCTCCCAACATGTTGGGATTACAGGTTATTAGCCATCATATCTAAATTCCATAAATCTTTTTTTTTTCTTTTTTGAGAAAGTCTCACTCTGTTGCCCAGGCCATAGTGCCATGGTATCATAGGTCCCAGCAACTTCAAATTTCTGAGGTCAAGCAATCCTCTTGTCTCAGCCTCCATGCCTGACATGACGCCCTGCTAGGTTTTCTATTTTTAGTAGAGAAGGGATCTTGCATTTTTTCAGCTAGTCTCAAACTTCTGAGCTCAAGGGATCCATCTGCCTTAGCTTCCAGAGTGCTAGGATTACAGACATGAGCAAGTGAGCCACCCAGCCTCCATAAATCTTAACTACCCAATTCAAAGAAAATTTATACACACCTATTTTTTTCCTACCTTTGTTATCCCTAATCAGATGAAGACAGAATATTTTCAGCATCCCAGACAACTCCTTATGTTCTTTCCCAGTCATATTTAGTATTTATTAAAATACGCTCACAGATTCCTTGAAAGACCCCCTTTCAAAAGGGAGAGCCTAATTTCCCTTCCCTTCAGTGTGGATTGTACTTAATAACTCACTTCTAACAACAGAATGTATATAAGTCTTTCACCTGTTTAATTAATTTCCAAGTATTTATTTGTTTGACGGCTATGGTAAATGGAAATGTTTCCCTAATTTTCTTTTCAGATTGTGCACTGCATACAAACACAATGATTTTTATGAGCTGATCTTGTACCCTGTAACTTTGTTGAATTTGTTTATTAGATTTATAGTAGCTTTTATGTGGATTCTCTGAGATTTTCTATAAATAGGATCATGCCATCTATGAAGACAGTTTTACTTTTTATCCAGTTTTCATACTTTTAATTTCTTTTTATTGTCTAATTGCTCTAGCTATAACTTTGAATATAATGTTGCACAGCAGTGATAGCCTTGTCTCATTTCTGATCTTAAGCTGAAAGATTTCAGTTTCTCATCACTGAGTATGATGTTACCTGTGGATTCAAACCTCTATGATTTTATACTACATAGGAGGATACTCCTGTACCAAATCAGGTTTGTACCTAGAAGTACTGCTACTATAAAGGAGGTAAATTTCCTGTTCAAAGGAAACTTCTAGGGTTCTAGCAAAGTTCTGTTTTTTTAGTCTGGTGCTAGATGCACAAATGTACCGTATGAAGATTCTTCAAGCTAGATAATTATGCACAATTTTTTATATGTAAGATATAGTTCAATTAAAAAATCTATAAAAGAAAGCACCCTAGATACTAGGCTGTCACTGAGAAGTTAACAAAGACTATTGAAAACATAGTATAGTCTATGAAGTACCACTTATTCCTCTCATTTTTCTACTTGAGAAATGTTGTCATGACAACTTCTAGCTGATCATGTGTCCAGGCTAGAGTGCGGTGGTGTCACAGCTTACAGCAAACTCAAACTCCTGGGCTATATAGTAGGCTATAGCATATATCCTAGGTGTGTAGTAGGGCTATGTCATTGAAAAACACACTTCTCAGCTCAGGACCTGTGGTTCAAGTGGCTAAGGCACCAGCCACGAACACCTAAGGTGGCGGGTTCAAATCCAACCCAGGCCCGCCAAAACAACAATGACAGCTGCAACCAAAAAAAAATAGCTGGGCATTGTGGCAGGCGCCTGTGGTCCCAGCTACTTGGGAGGCTGACGTAGGAGACTCGCTTGAGCCCAGGCGTTGGAGGTTGCTATGAGCTGTGATGCCACAGCACTCTATCCAGGGGGATAGCTTGAGACTCTGTCTCAAAAAAAAAAAAAAAAAAAAAAAAGAAAGAAAGAAAAACACACTTCTCAGAATGCATCCCCACCATTAAGCAACATATAACTATATTTGGATATAGCCTACTACATACCTAGGATACAATACTGTACAACATGTTACTATACTGAATACTGGAGGCAACTGTAATGCAATGGTAAGAATTTGTATATCTAAACATGGAAAAGCCACAAGGTCCGCTGCTGACGGAAACATCACCACGCAGGACACGACTCTAGTTTACCTAAAACTTCTCTTTCCCCAGTGTGGTTTATTGCCATCTTGGATAACTGCAACAAATTGACAACTAGCTTCACCATGCCATCTTGTGGGTTATCTAGGAATAATTTCAAAAAAATCAGTTTATATTACACATAGGCAACATTTTTGTTTATAATATACACATATATTAAATTACTAGACTAGAAAACTTTCATAAAGTTTCAAAAAGGTTTTAAGTCATGAGTAGTTAAAAAAGTATGTAAGAAATGAATTTGAACTTCCTTATGAAACAGCCATGTGGAAGTGATTAGTAATATTTGAGAGAAAAATGTCATAAGCAAATTTTGCAGAGAAGTCAGTACCTTAGTAAAATCACAATTAGAAACACAAACATCATTCAACAATAAAGCTAGTAGGGACCTTGGGAGGCTGCTTGGGGCTTCTTAACATTTGGTATTTAAAGTCTAGACCAGCACTTTGGACCAGCACTAGCCCAAAACAAATTTCTGAATAATGAAAATGTCCATAATCTATGCTGTCCAATGACAAGAACTAGTCACATGTACTAGAGAGAACTATTTCCTTGAGACAGTGTCTTGCTCTGTCACCCAGGATGGTGTACAATGGCATGATCACAGCTCACTGTAACCTCCAACTCCTGGGCTCATGCAATCACCCCCATTAGCCTCCTATGTAGCTAGGACTATAAGCATGTGTCATCATGTTGGCTAATTTTTAATTTTTTTGTAGACATGTAGTCTTGCTATGCTGCCCAGGCTGGTCTTGAATTCTTGGTGGCAAGTGATCCTTCTGCCTCAGCCTCCCAGGGCAGTGGGACTACTAATGTGAGCAACTATGCCTGACCTATTACTGAGAACTTGACATGTATTAGTACAGTGAAAACAGGGAACTTAAAATTTTATTTAATTCATTTAAACAGCTCCAAATGGCCAGTGACTATTTTGTACAAGCCAAATCTAGTCAATAAGCAATCATACAAAAACAAAAGATATCAGTATTCGTATTTTCTATATTTCTTAACAAATGTACTAGAAACTCTAAGCTCAGAGAGTCAAAACTATAATTAGTTTTAAAAAGTCCTTAGGAGGGCCAGGCACAGGGGCTCGTGCATATAATCCTAGCACTCTGGGAGGCCAAGGTGAAAGCATCAATTGAGCTCAAGAGTTTTTGAGACCACACTAAACAACGAGACCCCCATCTCTACCAAAAATAGAAAAATTGGCTGGATGTTGTGGTGGGTGCCGGTAGTTACAGCTACTCAGGAGGCTAAGCAGGAGGATTGCTTGACCCCAGGAGTTTGAGGTTGCTGTGAACTATGATGCCACAACACTTTAATCTGGGGCAACAGATTGAGACTCTTAAAAAAAGAAAAAAAAAATCCTTAAGATAGAAATATGAAATTAATTAGCGAAGTAAAATGAAAATCAAAACAGAAAGTTTTCCCTATGTGCAATGCTATAATAACATAGACTCTGATCAAATTAACATAAAACATTTAATTATCTGTGTTTTCATACATAAAAAGTAAGCTAGAAACACAGATAATAAACACATAACTATTTATACATACACACAACAAACATATGAAATAAGACATTTTGTTTTTTATCCAGGTTAAGTTGGAATAGAAGGCAAAGACAACTACTTTATTCGCCTAGCTCTAAGGAATTATAATTTTCTTTTAGGCACCAGAATTTGTTGAAAGGTTTTAAGAAAAAAAAAATCACATCTAGGTTTACAGAAATCATTCTGGCAGAGGATGAATAAAATTGGAATAATTCAAGATGAGGAGACCAGTTAGGATCAGTTTTACAGTTAGATAAGAAATGATGAGAATTTTAACCAAATGGTGAAAGTCTGAATTAAGTCTGTTGTAAACAAACCAAGATCAAGATTTTATGAAAGATTCTTTCGAAGAGAAACAGGAAGAAATAACCCATGTTGCCTAGACTCCCACTTAGTCCTGTAGCTGAGACAAAATGATCACCTCAGCCCACGAGTTTAGGGCCATGACTGCACCACTGTAGTCCAACCTAGATGAGAGAGCAAGATCCCACCAAGAAAGGCCAGAAAGAAAAAGAGGGAAAAAAAGAAAGAAAAACAGAAAAAGAAATGGGGAAAGAAGGAGAAGGGGAAGGAGAGGGAAGGGAGAGAAGAAATGAAAGAAAGAAAGAAAAGAAGGAAAGAGAATCAAAGGAAAGAAAGGAAGAAAAAAAGAAAAGAAACCCTTGCCATTAAAATCAGTACCCTGAGACGCTCTCATAAGATCCATCATCTGATCTTTATGTTGCTCCAGCTGTCTTCGAAGATCTTTCAGTCCTTCAAGTCTTGTCAATGGAAGCGCATCATAAACACTGACTGAGAGAAAATGGTTAATTTCCTGTAAGAGAAAATTAGTTAAAATGTAACTTGCTTTTAACATGAGTTGGTTAAGTCTGTGAACTAAAACTTACTTAGAAAAAGAAAAAAATTACAGACACTGACTTACATCACTATTACTACCAAAGTGGAAATAAATTATTTCTTCACTTGAAACCCTACATATGTTTTTAATCCTTTAAACTCTAATAGACTCTCCTCTGACAACATACATTTCAATATGCTATAGCATACTCAATTGGAGAGAAAAGCTTAAATTTCTATTCAATTATAACTCTAGTTTCTCATCTTAATATATTTAAATGTTTTCATACTAATATAGAGTCAAACAGATTAAAATTTTAAATTATAATACAAGTTGTATAGAAAAATGTACCTAAATACAATTTTTAATAGACTTTTTAGTTTTGAAAGATTAGAATTTGAGATACTCTTTTAAAGTTAAATATTTTCTCTAATGCAAGCACTAATTGAACCTGTAAGGATCACATAGTAATTTTGAGGTAGTGGTGGACTGTGGATCTTATACATATTAAAACTAAAAATATTTCCTAAATTCAGATCTTTACCAGGAAGCTTGCATAGTTACACTTTACTACAATGCAAGGAGTTACGTTAAGATGCATATTTTTATTTGTTAAGAAGTAGATCTTATGTTTTTTTGCAGTTTTTGGCCAGGGCTGGGTTTGAACCTGCCATCTCTGGCATACGGGGCTAGCGCTCTACTGAGCTACAGGCACCACCCTGTATTTTTTTTTACCACAATAAAAAACAGATACAGTTTTTTACTGCTAAAACATTTGAGGTTTTTTAGAAGTATTATTATCTATACTCTATAATACAAAATAGTAAGATGAAATTTTTATTACCTCCAAAAGTGAAAAGGGTCCTCTACTATATTTGATTTTTTGCTGAGTAATACGTAAATCCTTAAAAACAACATGGTCAGGAAAAGGATCTAAAAGTTTAATTGTGAGATAGAGGTTTTCATTATCCTTGTTGCCAATCACTAAGTATTTCAACAAGTCCAACACCTAAATATAATTTAACAAGGAAAAATTAAAAGGGGAGAAACAATTATATTTTAAAAAATGAAAACTGGCTGTAATAAATGATTAAAAACTGCACCATCCTAGTTCAGATAAATAAAATGTTCTAATTCTAAAATACCTAGCTTTTAATTTCAAATAAGTCAACAAAGATGTAAGGTACTACTATAAGGTGGCTCTAAAGCTAATATTAACAAAACATTTTATATAAGTGATATCTCTCACACCATCAATGATGGAGTGAACTGCTATCCCTAGTTTGTTTTTTGTTTTGTTTTTTCATGTAAAGACAGAGTCTTGCTTTATCGCCCTCAGTAGAGTGCCATGGTGTCACACAGCTCACAGCAACCTCCAACTCCTAGGTTTAGACAATTCTCTTGCCTCAGCCTCCCAAGTAGCTGGGACTACAGGCACCTACCACCAACGCCCAGCTATTTTTTTTGTTGTTGCAGTTCAGCCAGGGCTAGGCTATCCCTAATTTTGAGTACTTTAAGTAACAGACAAAACTATCAGGTAATATATTAAATCAAAAACTGATAATTTTCAGTTAACTGAAAATTATCAGTATCAAAATTACACAGTAGTTTTGATTTTACCTATCAGGGCCAGGCTAGCCCTGGTTTTGAGTATTTTAAGAATGTTGATGAATATATTTTAAATTACCTAGCAACAACACGAAGTAAACACAAAACAATGAGCTCCTTCCAATAATACTTTAGCAATATACTTCAAATACCATTTTGAAGATGATTTGAGAAATTACCTGTTCCTGAACCTCCTGATCATCCACAAGGGGTATAAGTGTACCAACAATAACATGAAGATGATTTTCTAAAGCATCCTTGCAGTTAGTCACTGCTGTCTGACAAACACGACTTAACAGGTCACAACAAAGAGAGAAGCTACGTAATGCCACATCTGTTAAACGGGAAGGCCTAATATGGAGAAAAGAATAGGTTTCTAAGAAACAGAATTGAAATAAATCCATTCAAAAGTCACTTTATTCAACATCTCTAATTCTGACATGGCTTGACATAAAGTCGCTTTCATATCTAATACCTTAATGGTTAAGCCAAATGGAAATGATGTCAGCAAAATGTACAACAGATACCCCTAAGCTCCTGTCCTTAGGCAGAAACATTGAAAAATGAGCAAAATTGTCAGAACCAACTTTGTTAAGACTCTGTAGGACAGTCAAAGGTTTGCAGCAATCAAGAAAATAGTGAATCAAGAAAAACTGTAAGAAAGCTCTGTTGTGATTCTACTTGAGCTTGCCTGCCCCTTCCCAGTTCAGCAGCAGTCATAAATCAGCAGCTCATATCCCCATATGGACACTGGATCATGGTGGTTCTTGAAGGAGCAAACAACTTATTTTAAAACTCTTGACCATATCTATTCTAACCTGTCTGGGAGTCAAGAAGACACAGGGGGCCTGATTTTGTTTTGCTTAACAAACCTCACCTAAGATGAAAAACCTATGGGCACTGTTTGAACTTTGTAAGGCTGACCAACATCCTACAGGTATGGAGAGCAAAAGATTACTCTTGAAACATAAAGAGATTACCTAAAGCATAGGGGGGAAAAAGCTAGCGAGAGAATATCTTGGAGGAAATTAGAGCATTCAAAGCACCGACATGGCTTGGCACCTGTAGCACAGTGGTTACAGCGCTGGCCACATACACAGAGGCTGGCTGGGCCAGCTAAACAATGACAACTGCAACAAAAAATAGCCAGGCATTGTGGTGGGCGCCTATAGTCACGGCTACTTGGGAGGCCCACATGGCTCAGCACTTGTAGCACAGTGGTTACAGCGCCAGTCACATACAGAGGCTGGCTGGGCCCAGGTCGGCTAAACAATGACAACTGCAGCAAAAAACCAGGCGTTGTGGAAGGTGCCTATAGTCCCAGCTACTTGGGAGGCTAAGGCAAAAGAACTGTTTCAGCCCAAGAGTTTGAGGTTGCTGTGAGCTGTGACACTACAGCACTCTATTGAGGGCAAAATAGTCAGACTTTGTCTCAAAAAAAAAAAAAAAAGCACCCACAAATTAGGGTAAATTTGGAAAGCCACACACACCACCAAGGTAAGGCTTTTGTGCTAATCCAGAGATGATCAGTGAAAACCCTAAGGTTTTACTTGGAGTTGTTTCCAAGATTCAGTGTAAGCATGACTTATTATTGAAAGAGAGTCCCAGCACAGAGCCAATGTACTAACACTGGTTAATTGTTTTATTCTCTCCCTCATTCCTTCTCAGCCCTATACTCCTGACATTAAAAGAAATCTGTCAAACACTATCTAAATTCAAGGCTAAGAAGCAGAATCTTCAGAGACCATGCATGGCCAGAAAAACACACTCTGAAATAGTAAGTTAAATTCATGAAACAGATGGACTACTACAGCCTTCAACAATCAAAACACAGGTCAAACTCTGGAAAAGGGAAAACTGATTTCCACAATTACTACATTATAATAATGAAATGTCCAGTTTTTAATAACAAAAAAAATCACAAGACATACAAAGAAACAGAAAAGTATGAGCCATTCAAACAAACATAATATATTGACAGAAATATTTCCTGAGGAAGCTCAGACACTGGAATTACTAGCGAAAAATGTCAAAACTATCTTAAATACAATAAAAGAGCTGAGAGATGAACAAAAATGAAAATACAACATATTAAAATTTATGAGATGCAGCAAAGGCAGTGCTGAGAGGAAAATAAATCTGTAGCAGCAAACACATTACAAAAAGAAGTATCTCAAAAATAAGAAAAAAAAGAAATATGTCAATTCAATAACCTGTGTATCTTAAAGAACTAGAAAAAAGAGTGAATCCAAAGCTAACGGAACGAGGAGATAGTAAGGATTAGAGTGGAGATAAAACAAGAGAACAGAAAAATATTAGAAAAGATCAATAAATCAAAAATTAGTTCTTTGAAAAAATAAACAAAATTGACAAACCTCTGTTGTCAACCTTATGAAGGAGGGGGAAAAAGGAGAAGACAGACATAAAAATTATTATTTTTTTTTTGAGACAGAGCCTCAAGCTGTTGCTCTGGGTAGAGTGCTATGGCATCACAGCTCACAGCAACCTCCAACTCCTGGGCTCAAGCGAGTCTCCTGCCTCCGCCTCCCAAGTAGCTGGGACTACAGGCACCTGCCACAAGGCCCGGCAATTTTTTGGTTGTAGCTGTCATTGTTGTTTGGCAGGCCCAGGCTGGATTCGAACCCACCAGTTCAGGTGTACGTGGCTGGCGCCTTAGCCGCTTGAGCCACAGGCGCCAAGTCGACATAAAAATTATAATAAAATGAACAATTATATCTAACAAATTAGATATAACCTAGATGAAATAAACAAATTCCTAGAAACACACAATTTATAAAAACTGACTCAAGAAGAAACAGAAAATCTGAACAGACCTGTCAAAAGTGAAGATACTCAAATTAGTACATTTCAGCAGAAAATCTGGACCAGAAGCCTTCTCTTGGGAATCTCAACAAATACAGAGGGTGAAGATATATGCAAATTCTGTATGTGGTGAGAGATAGAGATCCGGTTGTTTTTTGGTTGTTGTTTTTTATTTTGCCCAGGGCCGGGTTCGAATCTGCCACCTCTGGTATATGGGGCTGGTGCCACAGGCGCCGCCCAAAACATATGCAAATTTCAAGAAAGGAAAAAACTATATTAAAACTGTAATGCCTGCAAGTACAAAAGGTTCTCAAACATGACTTGTACTCATCCTTTGTTATCTATATATTGAGTATTATGATTTTAATAGTTTTTTCCTTTCTTAAAATAGGTATACATTTTTTAAATACATTTTGTATTTAAGGAAGAATTAATACTGATCTTTCCCAACATTATAAGAGGAGGGAACACTTCTTAACTTATGCTATGAGACCAGCATTTCCCTGACACCAGAGATAAAGATACCACAAAAAAATTACAATATACAATACATGTTATGAATACGATGCAAAACTCAACAAAATACCAGCAAACAAATCCAATAGTATATTAAAGTTGTGGTCCCCGCTACCCTCAATGCCTCCCAGCCCTCCACCCACCAGGCTATAGACTGAAATCAGCCCATGACCTGTTAGGAATCAGGCTGCACAGCAGGAGCTGAGGCACAGGCAAGTGAGCAAACCTTCACTGTATTCATACTCACTTCACACCACTCACTGATTCTGCATAAATAAAGCGCACAATAAATGTAATGTGCTTAATCATCCCTAAATAACACCACCACAACCCCCAGTCACAAACTATCTTCCTATGAAACCAATTCCTGGTGCCAGAAAGTTTGGGGACCACTGTACTAAAAGAATTATACACCATGACTAAATGGAATTTATTCTAGGAATCTAGGAGTGTTTCAACGTAAGAAAAACCAATCCACATAACACATCACCTTAATACAATGAAGGAAAAAGCTACATTATCTCAATAGGCACAGAAAAGACATTTGACAAAACTCAACACCCTTTCAGAATAAAAACACTTAGAAAAATAAGAATAGGAATGAGCTTCCTCAACATAATAAAGGGAATTTATGAAAAATTCATAGCAAGCATCATAGTTAACAATAAAAGACAGAAAGCTTTCTCCTAACATTCAGAACAAGATAAGGGATTCCCTCTTTCACCACTAATATTCAACAATGCATGTAAGTTCTAGCCATAGCAATAAGAAAAAGGAAAAAAGGGCATGAAACCTGGAAAGGAAGAGGTAAAATTATCTCTATTCACACATGACCTGACCCTCTGCATATAATACACAGAAACTCCCAAAGAATTCAAATGAAAGCTACTAGCATGTACCAATTCAATTAAGTTGCAGGTAACATGATCAACACATGAAAGTCAGCAGTTTCTATACAACAAATATGGCAATCCTAAAAGGAAATTAATGGGTGGCGCGTGTGGCTCAGTGGGTAGGGCGCTGGCCCCATATACCGAGGGTGGCAATTTCAAACCCAACCCCAGCTGAACTGCAACAAAAGGGTAGCCACTACAGGGTGTTATGGCAAGCACCTGTAGTCCCAGCCATGCCGGAGCCTGAGGCAACAGAATCACCTAGGTCCAGGAGTTGGGAGGTTGCTGTGAGCAGTGTGACGCCCTAGCACTCTACCAAGGGTGATAAAGTGAGACTCTGTCTTTACAAAAAAAAAAAAAAAAAGAAATTAATAAACCAATTCTACTTAAAATAGCATCTAAAAGAATTACCTAGGAATATATATAACCAAGAATGTGAAAGATTTATAACCTGAAAACTACAAAGTGCTACAGAAAGAAATTAAAGAAGATCCAAATAACATAGGATACATTTCACGGTATGGAAGATGATATTGTTAAGATGATAACACTAGCCAAGTAATCTACAGATTCAATGACAATCCCAATAGAAATTCTAACAGATCTTTTGCCAAATGGGAAAGTTGATCCTAAAATTCATCCAGAACTGAGGGATTCCCCATAAACCAAAAACGATCTTTAAAGAAAGTTAGAAGATTTCCTGTTTTCAAAATTTACTATAAAACTTCAGCAATAAAAACAGTGCGGTGCGGGCATAGAAATGATGAGTCCAGAAATAAATCAATAGCTAACTGATTTTTGACAAGCATACTAAACTACTCCATGCTGAAAGAATAGTCTCTTCAAATGGTGCTAGGACATTAGATTTCCACATGCAAGAGAATGAAGCAAGACCCTCTATCTCACATCATATAGAAAAATTAACTTGATATAGACCAATGAATGATCTAAATATAGGAGCTAAAATCTCAGAATAAAACATAATGATAAATCTTCATGACCATTTGACAGTGGATTCTTATAGATGACATCAAAAAAAGATAAATTGAACTTAATCAAAATTTAAAACTTGTGCACCAAAAGACATGATCAGTAAGGTGAAAAGGCAATTTTAAATAGAGGAAAGTATTTGCAAATCACATATCTTCTATGAGTTTAATATAAACATACAGGCTCAGCGCCTGTAACTCAGTGGTTAGGGTACCACCACATACACTGGGCTGGCAGATTGGAACCCGGCCCCAGGCTGCTAAACAACGATGACAACTACAAAAAAAAAAAAAAAAAGCCAGATGTTGTGGTAGGTGCCTATAGTCCCAGCTACTTGGGAGGTTGAGGCAAGAGAACCAGTTAAGCCCAAAAGTTTGAGGTTTCTGTGAGCTTTGATGCCACTGCACTCTACCAAGGGCAACATATCTGTCTCAAATTAAAAAAAAATACATTCATATAGAGAATATATAAAGAGCTCCTAGAGCTCAAGAATAATGAACAACCTAATTTTAAAAATGGGCAAAAATACCAGAATAGACATTTCTCCAAAGAAGATACACAAATGGTCAATAAATGCATGAAAAGTATTCAATGTGGTGGCTCCTGCCTGTAATCCCAGCATTCTAGGAGGCTGAGGCAGGAAGATCACTTGAGGCTAGGAATTTAAGATCAGCCAAGGCAATACAGCAGGACCCATGTCTCTATAAAAAATTAAAAAATGGCCAATGTGGTAGCACATGCCTGAAGGCTCAGCTACTTCGGAGGGTGAGGCAGGAGGATTGCTAGAGGGAATTATTGTGTCAAGGTACTCCAGCCTGGGTTACAGAGTAGATCTTGTCTCTTGAAAAAAAAAAAAAAAAAGAGTTGTTCAACATCATTAGTCATTAGAGAAATGCAAAATCAAAACCACAATGAGATACTTTCTCTCATCTACCGAGACAAGCTCAAGTAAACTAAACAGGAAATAAGAGGCACAGGTCAAGAAGTTGGAACCTTTTTACACTGCAGGTAAAATGTAAAATGGTACAGTTATTATGGAAAATAGTTTGATGGTTCCTGAAAAAACTTAGTGGCAAATTACCACACGACCTACCAATGCTCCTCCTAGGTATACAACCAAAGGAATTGGAATTAGGGATTCAAGCAGACACGTGTGTGACAATAGGCACTGCAGCATCATTCATGACAGCCACAGGCAGAAACACCCAACTGTTCACTATCTGATAGATAAGCACATACTATGGAGTATTACTCATTTGTTAAAAAATGAAGTTCTGACACCTGCTGCAACACAAACCCTGAAGACATTATGCTAAGTGAAGCGAGCTAGACACATAAGTACAAATACTGCATAATTCAACTTACATGAAATATCCAAGATACGCAAATAATTCAAACAGAAAGCAGATTAGACTTTCCAAAATCTCGGAAATAGATGGGCTAAGGGTTGTAAAACCCTGGAAATGTAATTAATATCAATGAAAAACACCCAAGAACAACTCCCATATTCCATAACAGCATATTTGAGGCCATTAATAGCTAGAATATTTATTTTATTTATTTATTTATTTTTTTGAAACAGAGTCTCACTTTGTCACCCTCCATAGAGTGTCATGGTGTCATCGCTCACAGCAACCTCTAACTCTTGGGCTCAAGTGATTCTCTTGCCTCAGCCTCCCAAGTATCTAGGACTGTAGGCACCAGCCACAACTCCCGCTATTTTTAAAGAGATGGAGGTCTCACTCTTGCTCAGGCTGTCTCCAACTCGTGAGCTCAGGCAATCCATTCACCTCAGCCTCTGAAAGTGCTGAGGTTACATATTTGTTTTCATATGTTAAAGATTCTTAGTACTTAAGAGATGGGGTCTCAAAATGCTGCCCATGCTGCTCTCAAACTCTTGGCCTCAAGTAATCCCTCCACTTCCCTTTCAAATTAGTGGATTACAGGAGTAAGTCACTATGTCCGGCTGCATGTAAGATTTCTAAAATTGGAGAAGTAGTAGTGTAATTTTAAAAGACTAATAGGTAGATATACGAGACATAAAGCAAAACTCAGAAAGCAATACTCTGGAATCTATCTTTTAGAAACATATAAATTTTCAGTTAAAAGAAAGGGCAGAAAAACAGTATATATATATTGGTCCAAATATATTATTTACCTTTTGTTGATATAGTGAATCAAAGTGTAAATAACATCTCGAAGAACAAAGGCCCAAGCTCCTCCTAAGCCAGTTTTTATATCTTTCAGTAATAAACTAACAAATAGATGATATATTTTAAGAATTCTGTGCTTTTTATAAACATTATTTGTCTCTGCTTGCTCACATATGGCTAGAAGAATTTTCTGATAGGAATCCTAGAAAATAAACACACATTTAGTAAAACTTGTCTGATCACATGTACTCAGCTATAATACATACATTTAATACTGCAAAAACTAAACAGCAGAATTTAGATTTGAGTTTGCTATCAAACGCAAAATGTTTCCTTAAGAAAATTACTATCTTACTTCTCTACACTGCACCAAGGTCAATTTCCTGGTTGTAATATTGTGCTGCAGTGATATATACACAAGATGTCACCAAGAGGAAAGTTAGTGGAAGGTACACAGGGGACTTCCGTGCCTCTTCGTTTCTTTTTCTCTAGTAACTTCCTGTAAATCTATAATTACTTTATTTTTATTTTTATTTTTTTTGAGACAGAGCCTCAAGCTATCCCCCTGGGTAGAGTACCATGGCATCACAGCTCACAGCAACCTCCGACTCCTGGGCTCAAGCAAGTCTGCTGCCTCAGCCTCCCAAGTAGCTGAGACTATAGGCGCCCGCCACAATGCCCAGCCATTTTTTGGTTGCAGCCGTCATTGTTGTTTGGTGGGCTGGGGCTGGGGATTCGAACCCGCCACCTTAGGTGTATGTGGCTGGCACCTTAGCCACTTGAGCCACAGGCGCCAAGCCTATAATTACTTTAAAACAAAAAGCAACAAACTGTCTTAAAGGACTATCTTAAACTACTGCCAATTTACTTCGTTTTCAGATAGTAAGCTATAATTAATTAGAGTGTTCTTATGAAAAAGTAAATATATTCCTAGAACTAATGAATGACTAAAGTATCACGAAATTTTGGCCTCATATATAACATACTTCAATTAACAATGATAACTAAAATACCAAGGTATAAACTTATAAATGAGTGTTTTTCTTTTTAAATGATTCAGATAAAATTTTCATTTCTTGACTTTCCCTCTTTAAGGTAGACTTAATCAGGCCAGGCACAGTGGCTCACGCCTGTCAACCGAGCACTTTGGGAGGCTGAGGTGCACGGACTGCCTGAGCTCACAGGTGCAAGAACAGCCTGAGCAAGAGTGAGACCCTGTCTCTAAAAATAGCCTGGCATTATGGTGGGTGTTTATAGTCCTAGCTACTTGGAAAGCTGAGGCAAGAGAATTGCTGAAGCCCAGGAGTTGGAGGTTGCTATGAGCTATGATGCCACAGCACTCTATGGACAGTGACAAAGTGAGATTCTATCTCAAAAAAATAAATAAAATATACTTAATCAGGTTTTCTAGCTAAAAAAGAAGGAATTCTCTCTTCCATTATCATACTAGTTATGTATACTTACAGGACTTTTGGAAAGAATTTCTAGAATGCTTTTAAACTTAGTTTTATGACAATTGCTGATATAGGCAAATGTTGCTTTAATCACATGTGATGGAAAATGAGGTGGATTAGGAGCAGGATCCAAATCCCTAAAATAATGAGAAAAAAAATGCAGTAATCATTTTCAGAACAAAATTATCAAGAAAAAAGAATAGGTTGTGTTGAGAAACCAGTGAACTTCTAAAGCACAAATTTAAGTTATAATAATGCCCAAATTTTAAACTGAAAAACTACACTTTAACAATATCACAAATGACATATCACAGTCCATATCCATCAGGATATCTAAATACTTTTCACCTTCTATAATTAAACACTCCTAAATAATTTGCTTAACTTAATTTGCTTAATAATCTTTCATAAAATTATTGGCAGCTCCAGAAACAAACTTTAGTACTATATCACTTCAGGTCTGAATTAAAGCTCTCTGCTAGTGTTTAAAATCAATATTTTAGACATGAATGAAATTATATGCTGGTATATATTATTACTATTTTGAATGCCTGCAACAGTATAAAAAAAATAAAAGGTACAAGATACAAGTAGCTTACAATTAAGCTGGGAAAATAAAATACTGTAACAGTCATATACAACTAAGGGGGTTTCACATCCAAATTAAATTGTATATCTAAGGAGCATAATAAAGAAAAGGTAATCTAAAAACGCAAGTTGGCCGGGCGTGATGGTTCACGCCTGTTGTCCCAGCGCTATGGGAGGCCGAGGGAGGTGGATCGCCTCAGCTCAGCTGAGTTCAAGACTAGTGGAAGACCAGCATGCACCAAAGTGAGCCAGAGTGAGACCCCCATCTCTACAAAAAATAAAAAATAAAAAATAAAGAAATAAAAAGGCAAGTTACAGATAGAAAGAACCAGGCGTAACATGCAGGAAGAAAAAAAAGTCAAAAGACAATAAATGGCTCAAATGCTCAAATAAATGCTCAATATTACAGAAAGATTAAGAAGAAAGGTTATTGGATTTGCAAAAAAAAAAAGGTCAACTTGAAAGAGTAATTACTGTGAGGAAGTCACAGTAAAAGAAGATAGGCAATTACCTTAATTAAAATGTGCCTGTTTTTAAAGAAACAAACTTCTAGAAAAGAGTACAAGTCTAAAAATTGAAACAGACATTTGAAGGTATCAACCAATAAACTTCCTTAGGAACTTGTGAAGTTGCAGCAGCTAATTCTCTAAGTTTCAAATGTGCATACCCCAAAAAGTCAGAGATGTCAGTGCTTTGGCTGGCACCAGAATTTGCTGGTTCATGTAATGTCATCAATAACTCCACAACAATCTCCGGTAAATTACTAATGAATAAATGATCAATCTGCAAGGACATGAAATTAAAATATATTTAATATTTCTGTATGTGACCTTTAAGACAGTTCAAAAGGCTTATGTTATTGTCTATTTCCAAAACCAATCAGTGACTATAAAACAAATGACCAAAGGCTAAAACCTCCAAGATAACTCTACCTTTTTAGCCTATGCTGACTGATATATAGACTAAAAGGAAAATGTAGGGAAATCACACCAAAAAAGGCCCACTTAATCAAACTCTTTAATTTTAAAGAATCATTTTAACTAAAACTTCAGATCTAGCTTTAAATTACTGAACCTGATAATTCTCCCACCAACTAAATTCCCCACACATCTCTACAGCTCCTCAATCTGCATTTTATTCTTGACTTATTTGGGAACTAGGCCTCACTTGTAGAACTTCACTGGGAAGAACCCCCCCATTTTGTTTCCTGTGTGACTTCTTCCCAGACTCTGCTAAAGTAACACTCTAAATTCTGAGGACAGCTGTTACACATATACCCTTTCATTAATTACAGACTAAAGTCCTCCCCCACAGACACAGACTTTTCATCAATCTGCTTCCCACTATAGCTCCACAAAGGACATAAATTATCTAAATATAAAGAATGCGTTTCCTATGTTACAGTTTAGCCAAATGAATGAGAACTGTGTCATTTTAAAGGTAGACTTATTAACTTTCCAAATAAGGAATTCCAGTGTTGTAAACTAAAAGGCAAATGGCTAACTTACTTGATGCATAAGGAATTCAAAAATGCACTATCTCATAACAAAAAATATTTTAGAAGGCGACAAAAGAAACCTAATGTGAAGATCCTAGCCTTTCTCTTGGGCTTACTCATCAGTTGTCCATGACATCATCTCCAAGGTGTTAGTCCTTTTAAAATTCAGCCTCATTCCAAATATGTCCAAAATAAATGAGGAAAAACTGGTCAAATTTTATTAATAGCACAGGAAAAATTGAGTTCCCTTGCATATTATATGATAACTGACGTTCCTAGTTTCATAAGATTCTATAATAACCCTAATTTAGCTAAGGTACACATAAATTGTTCAAATCTAGGTATAGCTAAACAATCTTACAAATCGTAAATATTTTATGAATTCAATAATTGGCAGATTTAGAAGACTCAAAGACTGACACTAGTTGTACTAACACACCAGGAAAAAAAACAATCTACAAGACTGTTTCAGGGAAAGCATATATTTGAATAATCCAAAGAATTAACTTATAACTAAACTTAATGCTAAATGAAATTGAAACTAGCAAAAATTTAACTCAAGTCTTTAACCACAGAGCTAAGAAATTATTAGCCTCCGGACTACAAACTTACAACCAGTTCTGAATGGTTCCACCTAAGCAACTAAAAGACTCGATGCTCCATTTCTTGGTTCAGTATATATAACTAGGAAAATAGAAACTCTCTGGAAATTTATCCAATTGTAATTCTAACAGTAACAGCTTATTAACCTTGGTTTATAACATTAACCAAGTTTACTCAATCAGCCCTTACATCCAAAACAAATCATAAATAAATTCAGAGTGAACAAACCTTTTTTAACCTTAAAAATATTCTGTTTCAATGTAAATTTCCTCAAATAATTTTAGATGTACATAAATTATTATAAAACAAACAAAGGTTATTAGAGCCCTCTTGACTCCTTCTTCTATCAAATACTTAATGAGTACTCAAAATATAACAAGTGGTTGAGATACATTGGCCAAAAAAAGATAAAACTCCCTTCTTAACAGTACCTATATTATAGTGGAGAAGACTAATAATAAACAATTAACATAATTGAAAAGTAAATTATATCATTTTAGAAGGTAAGAAGTACCATGAAAAAAAGCAGGGTATAGGAAATTGGGATGGTACTTTTTTTTTTTTTTTTTTTTTATTGAATGGTAACTGTGTACACCGATGCACTTTGGGGGTACAGTGTGGTGTTTTCACACACAATCTGAGACACTTCCATCAAACTGGTTAACATAGCCTTCATGTGACTTTCTTAGTTATTGCGTTAAAATGTTCATATTCTACTCATAGAAAGATTCACTTGTACCCTTGTAAGATGAACCACAGAAGTGAACCCTTGAATCCCTCTCCCTCCACCCACTCTCCCTTTCTTCCCCCCTCCCCATATCCTTAGGTTGTTATTAGGTTATAG
>CAUYQV010083573.1:0-34942 GCA_963574575.1 Galagoides demidoff | reverse complement strand
GGCTAAGGCGCCAGCCACATACCCCTAAGGTGGCGGGTTCGAATCCCCAGCCCGGGCCCGCCAAACAATAATGATGGCTGCAACCAGGAAATGGCCGGGCGTTGTGGTGGGCGCCTGTGGTCCCAGCTACTTGGGAGGCGGAGGCAGGAGACTCACTTGAGCCCAGGAGTTGGAGGTTACTATGAGCTGTGATGCCATGGCACTCTATCCAGGGGGATAGCTTGAGGCTCTGACTCAAAAAAAAAAAAAAAAGAAGTGGAGTCTATTTCCCTTTCCCTTGAATCTCGTTTTGTGCTGTGACCCACTTTGATCAATGCAAAATGGCAAAAGTTAGGTGGTGGAGTTTCAAAGCACAGGACATAAAAGGACGGACAACTCTGTGTCCTCACCTTAAGTCGCAGTCTCCGTGCTAGAAGACAGGCAGAGCCCAGGTGAGCAGAGGCGAGTGGACAGGGACACCTCAGAGACCGAGAGATCCTCTGCTTTCCTCCAGCTCCAGAGAAGCTCGTTGCTCAAATTCCCAGTCCGGAGAATCATGAGGATTATGCTCTTGATATTTTTAAGTCAAAGAGCCTTGAAGCAACTGGTAACATAAGCACAGAACACTGAAATTATGTCTTTTACCATTTTAAAAATTTTTATCTTTGGTACATTTATTTGTTTGTGCTTTTTGTTGAAGAATAGTTTTAAATTGTACTACATACATTTTCCACAAATTTAGGAACATATTTTCTATGTATAATATTAATGATATCATAATATATGTATGTATTGATATCCTATATTAGGCTAAAAGATTTTCAAATATTAAATACTCACCGTACTCCTAAGAAAACGTCTACATCTTCAATCCTATTGTCACATACTATTGAATGCTAGTTTCTATAGAGTGTTTTTGCATATATCTTTATAAGTAAGATTATTCTGTCAAAGTTTTTTTGTTAGAGTTTTGATGCCAGAATTCTGACAACTTCAAATCTTGTGTACTCTTCTCCTTCATTGTAATATCAAAATGATTATGTTATAGCAATTTTTGAAGTTTCAGGAGGTTTGTTAATATACATAAATGTTTTAGAGGTATTTAATCTTACATCAGTTGATAGACTTCTATTTATAGAATTAATTTTGATAACATATTTATCTTAAGATTTCTGATAATTATTTCATACAAATTATACTACTTATGTATCTCTCCTTGAATAATAAATATAAAGTAATATATTTATTAAATTATTTTTATTACTATTTCATTGCTATTTCTAGGTTTATATTTTTATTATTATATTAAAATATAAACCTAGAAATAGCAATCATATACACCTTGGGGTACCATAATTAACCAAGTTAAACTAACTGGTAGAAAATATATGTCAAGATAAAAAACTATCTTGTGGTTCTGATAAAGAAGAGAGATTAAAATAAGTTTAGGAGAAGCAGGTTAGGCAGAGAGTAGTTTTTATCATCCACCAGGAATTTGAAGTTAGTGGAAAAATTCTGTGCTCAGAGTAGAATTCTGACCCCATTCCGCACTCACAGCCACTGTCTGGGACGTCGCTCCCAGCAGTGCTGAGATCAGAGCATGGGCTCTGCTGAATCACTCTTCCAGGGAAGCAATTTCCAGAAGAATTGTCACTACCTCCTCTCTGTAAGCAAAGAAATTGGAACCTACAGAGATAAATTTATTTTTCAACATTTAAAGCTATTTAGGGTTAAATGGGCTGATTCTCACTTCTCTCTGGTGGCCACTGCCTTGGCCAAACTTGTGACCATAAGCAATTTTCCAACATCTCAGTTCCTCAGTTTCCTCAATTTTAAAATGGGGATAAAATTAGGACCCATCTCAGGAGGTTGTTGCAAGAAATAAACGAGACAATGACAGGCCGGTTTCCACGGCACCACCTGACAAAGCCAGCCCCGCGGTGAGCCCCCTGGTGACCCCGTGGTGACCCCGTGGTGAGCCCGTGGTGACCCCATTGCCGTCCCTGGGCCTGGTGGGCTCACAATTTCTTTTCCTTTTCTCAGTTCTCTGTGGTGTAGGAAACACCTAACACTTATTTATTTGTTTTATGGTTTCTGGTTTTACTTTGATGACAGCCCTCTCATTTTCCAGAATATAAAAAATGAAATGGTATTTGACTTCAGTTCAAGAGCTTGACAGTTAGTCACACTTAACTACTTAAAAGAAAAATAAGGGTGTAGTTAAGCCTGTCAAGAAAATATGGGGATTGTCATGCAGCCTCGAGCAGGTAGTGACGGGGCAGGGCAGGTGCCTACATCCCTCCCTTTACAAACATCTCTGTGTACTCAGGAAGGGGACTTTGACTTTGGGAGCACACGGAGAAGAGATACGACTGAAATGAAGCAGTAAAATGTGTAATATATGTTAGTAATTAGAGGAAGTTAAATCAGGTTTAATAGCTTCTCAAAGATTGTGAATAAGTTAGGGGAGCTTTTAATATTCCTCTGAAAGATGGATGCATGTACAACTTTGTATTACATAATTAAAACTGTCTTTGATCTGAAGGTTTTAGATTTATCCTAGTAAATTAAGTATTGAAGAGCTGATCTGTAGGCTTTATTCACAAAGCAAACTTAAGGCGATCAATGCCATCTGTAGGATGCTGGCCACCACGGAGGGCACCCCGTAGCTTCATCTGTATCAAAGAGCTCCGTGTGGCCTCCAGGAAAAAGAAATGCAGCGTGATTGGCAGCAAGTGGTGTCACGATTCTATTAGTACTTAAAATGGTGAACACAATTTAAAAGATGTCAAGGGTCAAGGGTGTACAACCAAAAACTGAAATCTACCCACAATGCAGAAAAGGAGTATTCACCAAAGACATGTGTTTGACCCCCCCAGAATAAGATGCGGCACTCGGCAAAATGGAATGATACTTCAGTAGCAGAGAATAAAACCGTAAGTGCATGCATCTGCATAATTGCCAATGATGTTTCATCTTCATGCAGAAAAGTGATTGCCCCCAGTGTCTCATCATCAGCAACACTCAAGAGCATCAGGTGTCACTCGTCCCAGATAACCTGACACTGACCGTGAGGTTAGGGTCAGCTTCCTCTGTACCAAACATACACAGAATCTATTTTTAAAGCTTTCATTTGACATATTTTATATGTAGAAATCAAATTGTGTATGGTAAAGATGACAATAACATATTTGATTTGAATGAACCCACTTTAAGTCCATAAATTATACCAGAGCTACAAATCATGTAAGAGGTAAAGATAATACAGCCTTGTGTTAGGCTGTCCGATGCATCTGGCTCCATCATCTCCTATGACTTGGCTGTGAGTATTAAAAGGATACCGGATGTGAAAATACCTTAAAAATAAAAGTGTTATAAATACATTTTTTTTATTTTTAGTCTAAGTGGGGCACGCCCATGGCAGAGCACGTAAATTGGCCTTTTATGTGGTTTTATTAGAAGAAATAGGATGTTAACAGTAATGTAAATAAACCAAACAGAGTGGTGAGATTTATTAAATTTTCATTTTGGATTAAATTTTAGAATGTTATTATAATAATACTGAAAGAAAGTATCATTATCACATCGTCAGCTTTTCATACTATCAATTTATCATAATAAGATGGCACCTATGACTGAGTGGATGGGTCTAAGGAGCAGGTTAGCCCAGCGGAGGGTCAGCACAGTCACTCCGGGATGGAGGATGGGCTGGATGACCTCTCCCTGGGAAATGCGAGTACTGGTTCCAACTGCTCAACTTCCCTCCTGAGTTCCTAAGCATCCCTCACGGACTGAACATGTGTGCCTTTACTGCAGAGGATTCCAAGTCTCACTGATGGAGATGACATCACACCACCTTCCTTCAAAGTCCATCTTATCTGAATAATCTCCTACTCATAGACTCAAGAAAATCTTTTAATACATTCTACAATTTCCCCATAATGTTTTTGAGAGTAAGGATCAGAATAGGGGCCTTGGTATTGAGGGAAAAAAGCCCAAAGAGCTTAGTTGTTGCAAAAGCAACACTTTCCTCAAGACACGGAAATGACATTCTGTTCACCGATGGATCTAACAGTCCGCTCAAGTCCACGGCACTGCAGCGGCCAGGAGGTGCTGCTGCAGGGAGGGCATTTGTTCCAAAACGTGAAGAACAGCCAGGTCCTGATATCTAGTGGTCACAGGATAAAGAGAATCTAGTTATTTGATAAATAACATTTCACGATTAAAGGCCAGAAAATACTGGCATTTTTGGAATAGCAACTCGTTGGTTCTGCCCACTTGATTAGCACAACCCGTACTGCTGAATGCAGCAGATCCCTTGATATGACTGTTAGCTCAGGACCCTCTAAATATTTGATGAGCTCATTGGAGACTTAGAGAAAATCTAATTTCTGAGTTATCTCACTCGGCATGTTCTGCTTCTGAGACTGTTTCTCTTCCCCGGGAAGATGCAGATTTTGAAGTGCAGACTTGCTCTGTCTGAGCAACACCTGGCTGTGTCTGGCCAAGGTGAGATAAGACGCTGGGACACGGAGGCATTTACGATCAAATCACATCAGTGATACAGGATGTGTGTACTTACGTTGATGAAACCAGTACCAGACAGGCTAATGCATAACTACCACAAGAGAAAAACTAAAACACCTCATTTATTTGTTTATCTTAGTACTTTAAATACAATAATGGCTTTATAAAATCTTTACGTTTTCTATAATCTTAGATATTTAAATTACGTTATATATTCTTATGTAATCTTTGACAGGGAAAAAGTACAAATAACTTATATTTTGATTAAAATATGTCTAAATATGCATAATTTTTGAGCAAGTAGTGAATCACATTATGATTATAATCTTCAAGTCTCTACCTTAATAAACAATATTGGGTCCTCTTATACCAGTGAAAACACAGCTTGTAAAAATGGGCACGACTGGGGTATAAATTGCTTATCTATATTCATAACCCAAGAATATAATATATGTTACTATTAAAGATATACTACACAGGAGACTCAGAGAACAGTGCCTCAGACTTGATCCTATTACCGTGGCCAGGAGAGGCATGCAGAAAAAACTTAAATCATTGTTAATGCTTCGGGATATTCAAAGGAGACTTCATTTACCATAAAGGGACCTTTGAGGCTGGATAAAATGAACACCATCAGCAATATTTTGATGTTTGGAAGCTTATTTCCGTCCACAGACCTGCTATGATTCCTGCAGAGTTATGTCTGGAAGAGGTTTATGCTTGCCTTGTTACGTAGCCACTTAATTCTAAGCTCCCAAATCCCTGTATTGTACTGAAAAATTATGAGGTCTTATCCCACAGTAGACACTGAATTAAATTACACATTCTGCTAGCTACTGTACACAGAAAACTGGGAACACAGTATTTTTTGTTGAAAAACATTTGTGTTCCCCTCTCTCTTTCTCTCTCTGTCTCTATCTCTCCCCTCCTCTCCATCTCTCCTTCACTTTTCCCTTCTTCCCAAATGTACAGAAATACACATCCATTGCTTCAAATACCATAGCTGAAATATATATTCTCCTTCCCTTTCCGATGCAAACAGAGAAATTCAATCAACACAACACCGAGGGCACTCAGTCAGAAGGAAGGCACAATTTTATGAATTCTTTTACTGTTTCAAAAACCCATAATTGAGCCAAATGTTCTTTTATCACTAAAGACATAATAAAAAGAACTATTACTTTTCTCTCAGAAGCTTACAACATGGTGGGAAAAACACACCTACAATACTAAATGCATGGGCCATGGTTCCCGTGGGCACGGGCTGATGCTGAAGTTCGTAGGAGGACACTGCTCTGTTGAGGTATAGGAATGGCGGATTGCACGGACGAGCTCCTAGGAAGGAGAAATGTGAGCAAAGATTGGAAGGTTATTTTTTAGTCAAGGAAAATTAATGGAGAAGGTTACTCTAAAGAAAACAGAATAAGAAAGTGGAACTTTGGGGACCTTGAAATTTTCTGGAGAGATGAATTATAGGGAATCGAAGAAAAAAAAGAAAAGCCAGAGGTGTGGATTAATCTTAGGTTATTTAAGATAACATGGATGGACTCAGGTGATGAAAAAAAAGCCAAGCACAGAAGGACAAATGTTACATGCTTTCATTTAGATGTAGAATCTAAAGCAATTAAACTCATGGAATGAGCAGAGCATGGAATGGTACTACTCCCAGAGGCAGGGGGTGGGTCTCAGTGTAGACAGAGGGAATATGTGTTTTATTCTGTTCTCTGCTGCAGAGTGTGGTGAATATGGTCAATGGCAGAGTACAGCACAGTTCAGAACTGGTGAGAAAAAGTTTCAGAGTAATGAAGCCATTTTAAGTTACAACATCATAGTACAACATGCTAGAAATTAGGTCATGCGCAGCTATTTAAAATAGCCCAGTGACTTTCATGGCTATTAAGACAGTAATTGTATCTCTTTAGACAGTTTATAAATTATGTCCTTATAGATTTTGTGTTTTTGTCTTTCTTCTTTTGAACTATTTCATTGAATGCAGAGATCAGGACCTGTATATGTTTTATTTATTTTTATGTGGTGCCTCGTGTAGAACATGAATATAAATGTCTTAATCACTTTCACATGTAAATCTTATCTTATATATTTTTAGATGTGCTTATTAGTGAAAGGGCATTTTCTCGGGCTGTTTCCTATCTGTGCTGTCTGTCCCTTTTCGGGTCCTGTCCATTCCCCTCTGTAATGGGTGACTTGTGTCACTCTACACATTCTCATATTGAACTCCTAACCTCCTTGGCTTCAGAACGGGACCTTTGGATTGTTGAAGGGTTGTTGAGGAAGTGGTTTACTAAGATAAGTGGGATGAGTCCCTATTCCATAATGACAGGTGGGAAATTGGGACATAAGCACGGAGAAGGAGAACGTCACGTGAACATGAAGGCTGAGGTGTCACGAGCCAAGGGGCGCCCAAGAGCACCAGCCAGAAGAGGGGCGGGGAACAGGTGCTCCCTGTGAGGCCAGCGTCAGGCGGAGCCAACCCTGGGAACAGCTTGATCTTGGACCTCCAGCCTCCCGGGCTCTGCAGCAATAAACTTCTGCTGTTGAAGGACCTGGTTTGGGGCGCTGGGTGAGGGCAGCGCGGCAGACTGAGGTGACTCCTTCATCTCTTCTCCACAGTGATTTCCAACAGGTTTTTTTTGTTTGTTTGTTTTCTTTTTAATTTTCACGTTGGTTTTACAGAATCCATTAAACTCTGTTTCCTTTGCAGCCTCTTGAGGGCTGCATTAATGGGAAGAAGCCCAAGACTGATTTATTCTCATTTTAGCAGGAATTGCCTATTTGTACTTTGAGCACGTACAGCTTCTCAGAGAGTAAATACACGTTCACTCGCCAGCTCCCAGCGTTTCACACCAAGCTCATTTTAGGGTTGATTTCATTTATTATCAATGAAGCTTTCCTCTTGTACACTTTTGCTGTAGTTAATAATTTATACCAGTATTAGAAATGCTTATATCCTCTATAACTTGATCTCCTCCAGTTTGTATTTTTATTGATGATTTCACTGAACAAATTC
Organism: Galagoides demidoff; assembly: GCA_963574575.1. Classification (NCBI taxonomy): domain Eukaryota; kingdom Metazoa; phylum Chordata; class Mammalia; order Primates; family Galagidae; genus Galagoides; species Galagoides demidoff. The sequence continues at coordinate 27,408 of CAUYQV010083573.1, read as the reverse complement.
TGTGTCTTGTGTCAAAGTAAGAGAGGCCACCACATTTAATCAGCTCTCTCCTCCCCTCGCCCTCTGTTGTTACGAGATTATTTAAGAGCTCCACTATAGATGAACCACCTAAATCTTTCCTTCCAGATAGTCTAAAAATGAAAAAAAATAATAAATTACATCACAAGGAATCAAAAGGATTTAAGTGTAGTCAAGGATTATTTTTTGCATGGGTAAACTGATGATATCAAAATAATTTGTGGTCAGATGACATCACATATGAAAAATTTCATAATTAGATAAAATAGAAGAATCTAAAGAATTCTCCCTAGACAGGTTACCTAGGTGATATTATTATATTTTTTCAAATTATATGAAAGAGAATTGTATTTCAATCATAACTGAAATACATATGATTATAATTGTGATTATTATCAAAATGTAATTATAATGATTATTATCAAAATATCCTTATCAAATTATGATTATTATATCAAAAATATAACATCATTATAATTTTATTTCAATTATATTTAATTGGAATTAAATATAATTTAAATTATGATTATAATTATGGTTGTTATCAAAATACAATAATTATTATAAAAATATTATCAAATTATGATTATTACATCAAAAATGTAATAATATCATTATAACTTGATTTCACTTATATTTAATGCTAATTAAATATGATTGAAATCAAATTAATTTTGTTTTGCTTGTATATATTAGAGATTCAATTCTTATAAACATAATTACTCATATGTGGATTCTAAGATATTTTATAATTTTAAAAGTTGCTATGTATTCTAAATAATTACTTATTTGTCTTGAATCACCATTTTTGAGTAAACATTTTCCTATGTTGAACTCAAATATTAACAATTCTTCAAGGTCCATATTTAGCATTAATTCCTCCTTAAAAATGACTTTAACTAATGTTAGTAATAGTATCTCTCTAGGTTCTTTAAATTATTTCTTTGCAGTTTTATGCTTAGTATTTCGGTTTTTGAAATATCTTATTGGTTGGAGTTCAAGCTCATTAAATGAAGAGATGAGGGCGTGCGTGAAGTGCCTGGTGGATGTGTTTAGACACATAAATACACAAAGCACCTTGCATAGATAGGGACAGAAATATATCTATCATATCAATCTTGTTTTATATCTATGATTAATAGTGTTACTTCATAAAACTGGGTTTATCCTGAATGCTTGTTCTACATTTGGAAGTCTTGAGTCCCAAAGCAAGTTAAAATTTATTTTCAAATTTTAGATTCCATAACAGAGATTCTGAAAAAGAAATGAGCATAAAATATTGTATAATAGCACGAACACTACTTAGATATTTCCTATAATTATAGCTATTTACACGTTTAAAAATATAATCAGTGGAATATTCACAGAGAAGCATTTTGCACAAAAACTTAACATCTGTTCGTCAGTGAAGATTTAGTGAGTAGCTCCAGCCAAGGAGAGAATGTTATAACTCAGTTTAGAACCTTCCACAATGCTGGTCTTGGTGTGTTCTGTTTTCCTGGGAGATTAAATGGTTTGTCTCTTTAGCAATTAGACAGACCTGCGGCCCGTGAGTGCTGCGTGGTGTCACTGAAGTCCAAGTGCTGTTGGGTTTTGAGAGCACCATTTCTCTCTTCTCTGAAATGACTGCTAGGATGATGTAAGTAATCAAATGGTGACATTTGTAGTTCCACATTGAAACAGTAATTCTTTAAAGCTCAAGATGATTCCATAACCACTATTATACAATACTAGCAATTTTCTGCTTACATAAGTATAGTATACGATGTAAAATTGAATTGAATATGAAAAGTTCTATTAGCATCATATGAATCACACATCATATCATCAAAACGTCACTTGAAGACAAATGGAAAGTGTGTTGAGTGATGACAGGGACTGGCACAGGCCAGTCAGCAACAAATTGAAAAATTGAGGGAAAAAGTGGAGCCTTGTAAAGAAGCCGTTATTATTCCTGGAAAAAAAAATAGTGTTTCTTGCAGAAAAGCTAGGATAGAGCTTGAATGTCTTAATTTTACCATTAACAACTTTGACGATAGGACATCTACAGCACCGTCAAAATGTCAGTAGGTGACATACTTCACTTACTGACTTAGCACAAATCAGGACCAGCCAAACCAGGAGCTGCATGGGCAGCTACCAAGGCAAGTTTTCTTTCTCAGGTGGAAAAAGGAAACGTGATAGTTTACCCCCCAGTTTAACTGTGCTCAGTTCAACCACAGGTTTTATGAAATAAGGCAAGTGTGTCAGCAGCACACCGAGTGCCCATCGGAGCAATTCAGGGACGTGCCCAGGGGAGCTGGACAGGTAGAAATGTACCAGATCTGGAGCTGCATAGTGCTGGTTCCAGGGTTTGGGCTGTGGCCCAGGTGGTTGGTCTGATTCCCTCAATAATAATACATGCCATGGGGTAAATCATTTAATTACTCTATGTCTTTGGCTTAGAAAGTCTGTAAATATTACAACCATCCTGAATTACCACAGAAGACGCAGAACATTTCAGAAATAGAAAGTTAGCTTACACATACAGGATGAACATTTCCTTCATATGAATGGAGCCACTTTTCAAAGTCTGAGAATCAGACCTATCAGATTAAAAAGAGGCTGACAGAGATTAAATGAAACATTTATATAAAACCGGTATTTTGGAATCAGACTGACATTTGAGTTTTGACTTTTACAAATCCTTCCTTGATAAGGAGCCGCCCTTTATACCAGGGGATTGTCGGCTTCCTTAGATGTAAAGTAACAATAATGAGTATTTTACAGAGTTTTTGAGGGGAAAAAAGTAGAGGTAACTTACTAACATTTCCTGTACAGTACATGGCATTGCAAATGCTCATTAATAATTCGCCACAACTGTCAGGACATGTCACTTTGGCTGTGATTCTAGACCACAGCTTCCCAGATAACTTTCTCTGGCGACAAGGTGTTCTATATTTGCACGGCACAATATGTAGCCCATGAGCACATGTGAATATTGAACTTGAAACATGGCTGGTGTGACTGAGGAGCTGAAGTTTTTATTTAAATAATTTACATGGGTCGCGGCGACTGCATCAGACGCTGAGGTCTGTACTCGTTCTTTGCTCTGTGCTCTCCACTCGGGCAATGCAAACCAGGTCCATGGACTGTGTAATCACCTGCCTCTGGACATCCCTGGGGTCTCGGTCTCACCACAGTGAGTGGTGTCTAGGTGTATGGGACACCTTTCGTGCCAGGTGTCAAAGTGCTGTGTACGTAGCATCTTATCCTAGCACCTCACTTCCCTAGAACGTGATTATTCTGCTTGTGCTGCAAATAAGATAAACAAGAATCAGATGATTCATGGTTGAATGAGACGTGAAGAAAACCTTCCTGGCTACTGCAATGATCCTGGCACACGGACCAAACTTGAATGCTTTGCCTGCGGTCATGGCAGCTGCCCACACCGTCAGGACTAGGGTGCGCTCAGATTCCGACTTACCCAGCAAGGCTGATTCAACTCTGCCTACTGCAGAGCGGAAGCCTGCAGGATCAGCAAAAATCCACAAAAATTTCCATCAAGAAACTGCAGGTGCAGCCAAAATGTTCTGAGGAGATGAGGTGGATGGGGGAAACAGACACCAAAAAATGGATCAAAGTTTCTCAAGGTAAGTAGCAGTAGAGGAAATTATATGTGATCAATTTTGAATTTGCAGAGGGTAAGGTCTCTCTGCCCCTCTGTGTTTGTATCTATGAGTGTGTGTATAAAATAATCCTTTCTCAGACAGTGCCTGTGGCTCAAGGAGTAGGGCACCGGGCCCATATCCCAGATGTGGCGGGTTCAAACCCGGTCCCAGCCAAAAACTGCAAAAAATAAAAATAAAAAATAAACCTTTTTTAATGTATACACGTGCATGAGTGGATATACACACTCTATACCAAAACATTTTCAAATAGCTATAAAATGGGACTTTTAATATGAAATTTAAGAAATCAAATTAGAAATCAGTATTGTATAGATTTCTTGGAGTATGAGTTATGTAGGATCTTGAAAGGTTTTGTATAGCTCTCTGAGACATTAGACATTAGACAGTAATTCAACTTTAACTTGAATGGTTTTTATTTAATTTATGAACAACAGAAGTTTATTTGATTCACAGTTCTGCAGTTTTAAGAATACATTTGAAAAAAAATCAGAGAAAACCAAAGTGAGACACCAGAGAGAGAATGCAACAGGTGTCTGTGTTTCCTTTTGTTTAATTTTAGAGAATCAAATATCTCTTTAGACTACCACGAAGAATGTGGAAAAGGTCACCTCTCAGCCAGTATGACAGAAATATATTTAATCTCAAAAACATCAGAGAATGTCATCTTCTGAGAGCCTGTGCGTCCTACTCCAACCCTACAGCACTGTTGTGCTCACTGGTAAGAGGTTAAATATAATTTTAAAAATCAGGCAGTTTTTTTTTTCAATTGATTTGAGATAAGATCGTTACCTGAAATACACAATGAAGTAATTTAATTGGCCAGATTTACCGACAGGTCAAGACTGGATTTCCTTTGTGGCAAACAATTCATTCTAATATTTGTTCAAATATCATCAAACCTCTCATTAATGATTTACATTTAAAGATATTCAGCTGCTAGCATCATAAGCCTTACGGTAGAAATTTGATACTCTATTTAGAAATATTTCTTCAGAAAGAGAGAAAATATTCATGTTTTGCCACTAAAGGAAAATCACGGTTTACTGTTTTCTACAATTTTACAAACACATTTGCAATACCTGTATGCTTTTAAAAAATCGTATTTTATATTTTTACAACAATATTAGCCCAAATGAGCGGTTATCTATATTGTTTTTCAGAAAACACGTTTTCAGCCAGAAAACGTGTCTCTGTTTTCTAGACTGGAAAGGCTCATTAGCATCCATCTCAGGGCCAGGGCGGGACTAAGTCCAGAGACCAGTGAGCATATTTGAGGCGCACACCTAACAGATTCCAGAACTTAGCTCTCCTCGCTTACCAACCAGAGTTCATTCTGTGGGAGCACCACCAATAAAACTAAAGGACATATTGTTCTTATGTAATGTTAAAAATTAGAAAGATGAATAGAATTAGATCATCCCATGCCTCAGTCCTCTTCTTTCCAAGAGTGTTAATTTTATATTCCCTGTGTTTAAAGTAAACCACGAAAGTGAGATGTAACATTTTCTTTCAGGAAGCCTTAGCTGACCTCCACGGAAACCAGTGACATTACACGTGGCCGTGAACTAGCGAGGTCACTGCCTTTACCTTGGAAGAACAATAATCTGCTGGTTATCTGTATCTCACAGTCAGCTGAAAGGTTTTTAGTGGTGAAGGCTGAAATGTCCCTCACTTCTTTTTTTTCTTTTATTAAATCACTGCAGTGTACATTAATACTATCATGGGGTACAGTGTACTGTTTCTGTATACAATTCAAAATACTTTCTCCCTCACTTCTTAATATCGGACAGCGAAGCACTAACTCCTTACTTAGTACCTGCTCAGTAAAATTTTGCTAGGAAAGCAAATAAATAAGATACAAGAATGACAGAATGAATGTAATTTTTTTTTTCTTTTTGCAGTTTTTGGCTGGGGCTGGGTTTGAACCCGCCACCGCCAGCATATGGGGCCGGAGCCTTACTCCTTTGAGCCACAGGTGCTGCCCTAAATGAATATAAATTTGACTGACAAAGGCTAATGCAACTTCAGCTTTGTAAGAGAAAGTTAGAAACCAAAGTATTTCACAATCTTTCTTCTACCAAAAGTTTTAGTTCCCTCTGACAGTGAGAGACAGTTAAGAAAATCAAGTGCGTTTATGTTTTCAACCTGGCTTTTAGGAAATCCGTTTTACTCCATTAGCAATGATTTTTCTTCCTATCTGGCCCATCCCCTTCATCCCGTCAAAGATGACACTCATCAGGCTGCTCAGACCCTGGGCCAGCAGGTCACTGATTACAGCTTCATTTTAAACGTCTATGTTGCAGCTGCAACTGTAATGTTGTAATGAGGGTCAGGAAATAAACCACAGGCATCGGAGGGGAAATCTGAAATCTAAAAGTAAGAAGCTAGTAATGAGGAAGTCGTTTGAAGAACGGCTGTAAAAGGGAATAAAACATCAGAGAAGGAGGCCGCTTGCTGCCAGAGAGCAACGGAGTGGGAGAAGAGCTTCCCTCCCTGCGATTTCTCCTCTGCGCTTTGCTCAAGATACACACGATGCAGATGGAGGGAGCTGAGAATGCTCCCTGATGCTAACAGCTTACTGCCGAGCACCTGCAGCCCGGGTCTCACTGTTACCGAATGAGCCCAATTCTAAGAACACACATCCACCCAGAGCGTGATACTCGTAAGGTGGGGCTGTGAGCTGTGCAGTCTGTGCCAGAAAGTGGGAAGAAGTCAGTGCTCTGGGACAAAGCGTGACCTTGGCTAAGGCAGCTCCCCTTGCCTGATTTCCAGAGACGGATTTGGCTGTGAATCCTTGACAACTAAGACTGCCAAGGGCTCAGGCTGGGAACCTGAGACCAGGATGGTTCTCCATAACATCTCCTGCTGTGGAGCTAGGAAGATGAGGCTAGAACTCGACCACTTATACTCTGGTTGCGGGATGGCTCAAGGGGGAAACACAATCACTTAGTAGACTACAGTCTAGGGTGGACACTCCTTTTATATGAACTACAAAACCAGAAAAAAATATATTGTGTGACCCCGTTTATTATGAGATCAGCTTTATTGTAGAGGTCTGGAATTAGACCCATAGTATCTCCCCTCAGCCACTTGTCTAGTGACTATTTCCCACCTACGTGTAAGTATATGAAAGGTAATGTAGCTGGCTATCACACAGATGCATGGATATATATGTAGTACATATATACACAATTTTTAAAAAGGAAAATGAGAAGAAATTACTTTGCCTTTCCCTGCATTGAGTGCAGAGCGTAGATGCCCCCCATCAGGTGTCCCCTGGGGTCCATAGAAGTTCCCAGGGAGGGACTGGGCATGGTAGGGAGCCCAGGGCCTGACCCTTCTCTGCTGGCTATGGGACACCTCCAACAATCGGTCTGTGTCCAAAATCCCTGTCGGACCGGTTGGTCAAGATATGCTCAGCTCTGCAGTGTGTTCAGAGCCCCTCCTGCCCCACCCCACTCTCCCCCCAGCATCCACCACCTCGGACCTGCTGCTTTCAACACCCCCTACCCCAGCGGTTCTCATCCTGTGGGTCAACTGTGTTAAAGGGCCGCAGCATTAGGAAGGTTAAGCACCACTGCCCACCCTGACCTGCCGCTTTCAAAGGCTCCAGGTCAGCATCCCGATCAGGTTTGCTGCCTCCTCCTGTGTTTCCTTTCCACAGGAATCAGTCCCTGCAGGCCACCTCCATTCCTAACACACCTCAGCGTTTGTCCCTGGAGGACCTAACAGGCAAAACTTAACGCTGCACCTGGCTACAAGAATTTATTAGTATCTGTGGCTTGAGAAAATCAAAACCACTGAAGTCACAGCAAAAAAAAAAGAAAAAGGAAAATTCAAAACTATATGAGAATAAAATTCACAGAAAGATATTCAACCTTGCCAGGAATCAAGTAACTTTGAGATGATGAAATTAGCAACATTGAAGAGAAATTCCACTGTAGCTTTCTGTCTTGGAGGAAGGGGCTAATCGTTAGTACATTGAACTGTTACAGAAACGCAACATTTTTTCCCTTGGTGTGATTCCGTCCACAGAGAGGGCAGTGATCTCCCAGGGGCTTCACACACATCTCTCTCTCTCCTGGTGTTTGAGACCAAGATTTGAAGTTCATTTAAATAATGTTCTTGATTTTAAACTTCTCTTCAATGGAATCTTATGTGGCCAGATTTTCTATGTAAAGTCTGAAGAAAATGTGTCCAGAGACGTTTCCGCCTCACGAGCATTTACTTAATTCTCGGCAACTCCAGACATAAAGGAGCTAATGAATCTTTCTGAAGATTTTAGCAGTGCTGGTAGGTAGTAAGACAATCTGATTAGAAGTAAGAAGATTTTAATTTAAAAAATCTATAATTTAACAATCGTAAGACTGCCTGAGCTTCACATCACTCCATTTTTAAAGTAAGTCGAAGAAACAGAGTATTCATTTCACAGAAATGTGAGCTCAAATGACACAACTTTGTAGAGTAATAAATGTGATAGAATGTCAGTTAAATAGCATAGAGTCGAGATTTTCCACTCGATTTTAAAGTGGCTTTCGTAGACTCATAAATAAAATTTTGAAGTTTATTATACTTAGATTCAAATTATTTATACTTACGTTATTTAATGAACATAGTAATAAAACATAACATGTGCCCTGAAAAGTACCAGGAAGAGTGACTGTATTTTTGTGTCCGTGATTTTTTTTTCAGGTACTACTTAGTTAATTCTGTAGTTTAAAACAAAACAAAATAAAGGAACAAAAACCCTTGATGATGGACTGAATAGAAGACAAATTACCTTCAAAACTGTAAAATGTTTTCAGGATGAGAAGCTATTACTAACTTTTAAAGTTAAGAAAGTATCATTATAATATTCATTGTCTGTTTTTTAAAGACTTCAATCAAATCAATTTGAGGGGCATATTTATTATATAAATTGATTATTATTTATGTTATATATCACATTTATTATAAATGTGTGTGCTAGAAATATACTTTAAGTATATACAGTAGGACTTTTTTTTTTATTATTGAGACAGAGTCTCTCTTTGTCACCCTCAGTAGAGTGCTGTGGCATCATAGCTCACAGCAACCTCAAACTCTTGGGCTCAAGCAATTCTCTTACCTCCATATCCCCACTAACTACAAAGCACCTGCCACAATACCCAGCTACATGTTGTTGTTGTTGTTGTCATTGTTGTTTGGCAGGCCCAAGGTGGGTTCGAACCCACCAGCCCTGTATATGTGGCCAGCACTCTAACCACTGAGCACAGGTGGGCAGCCACAGTAGGACATTTTAAAACACTAAAGTAATTTATATAATCATTCATATGAGTTATTTAAAGATAAATAAGACTTATTTTTAATGATCATAAAGTTTAATATTACATCTAAATTTGCTTTATAAAATATTGTTTATCACAATTATTATTTAGTTGGGTAAATTATTTGTCAAACGTGGAAAACAGGTTGACAGTCTTAACAAAGGAAATTTACCTAATTTAAAGTTATAACAAATATGAGGGTCTTTTTGCTTATATATTGTGGCTTGTGAGTGTGTGTGTATGTGTATTGGGAGTTGTGAAGGTGTGTTTTGTGAATACATATACAGTATCTGTATATACTATATACAAAAATGTTTTTACTTTGACAAAATCCCCAAGATGCAAAATGAATTATTATCATTAAATCCGACTGCCTGAACTATCCATGTAAGAATCACGTTATATCAAATACTACCATAAAATGCAATCATATGACATATACTTAAACATACTTAAAAACTGTTAGGGTTATGTTAATAATACTGTTTGTCTACAATGGATTGAATATTCTGAATCATTGTCTATAGAAATATGAATGAGTTGGTTACTCAAAAATAAATTATGCTGCTTTGCTGAGAAACAATATGTCCTTTGTTAGTATTTCAAAAGGCATTCATAGAAAATGATTAGAATCACAGCACACAATATTATGAGATACTGTTTGAGACTCCTTAGAATTATACATTTTTCACTCTTTGTCAAGGTACTTGTTTGATGTCCTCAATAACATTCCCATTATTTCGGTATTATTTTACTATCAAATGTCAATAAATAAATACAAATTTAAAAGCTGTACTTTAAAAGTTCCTAGTTAAAATGACAAATTCTAAACTTTTAAAAGAAATACTGTTTTCTAATGAGAGATTATCTTTGTTACTTAGACTAGAAATACTCAGATGTTAGCTATTTTTAAATGTTGTTAATCCACGTAATTTATATTTATCTTATTTTGTTTTCTTTGCTTCTCTGGGAAATTACGAAGCAAAATGTAGTGGTAGAGTCAGGAATCACCAACCTTAAAATCATTACTAAATGGTTTTAGAAGGATGCTCTATCAAAAAACAATTTCCCTTTCAGTTGAAGAACCAACACTACACGGAACACCTAAATAGTTATAAAGAAGTTCTGCCAAATGTTCAAAAAATAGATAATTCAGATCTTTTACAAACTATTCCAGAACAAACAATGGAAAAATACCCAAATCATTTCCTGAGACCTGAATAACCATGGTCTTATGCCAGGAAATGGTAGCAAAGCAAAGAAGACTGTGATTCAACATCAGTACTAAGCATAAATGTGAAACCCTGTACAAAATTTTACCACAATGCATCAAAAAACACTAAGATGAAAACCACGATCAACTAGGATGTGGCTTTGTAATCCACAATCGTTCAAATTAAACAACACCTTAATTTTCAACATTAACAACAAAACTATTAAGACAAATTCCAAAGGAAAGCCAATAAAACCTTCAGTATAAGGTAAGTTTATAAATATTATGCAAGCGTATCACACCTAAATTCCATTAGGTAAGGAACATGATAAGATATTAAACTTAAAAATTGTATTAAAGATTAAAAGTTTATATGAATTAAATATTGATTAAATTATAGTGAGGGTGTGTAGCCATGAGTGGGCATAGGCAAGGAAACAGATAGATGGCGAACAGTCATGAACATCCTGGAATTATGTGTCTTAGCAGTTTGAGTTACGGTTATTTACCTGCAATGGAAAATCCAACTAACAAAAGCCTAAAGAAATAGTGATTAATATTTCAGATTAGAAACGGTGGTTTAGTGACATTGTCAACCACTCAGCCCTTTCACATTTCTGTCCCCCCTCCTTCCAGGAAGACCTGTGTCACAGGGATTCTTGATGCTTGCACTTTGAAATTCACATTTGCATTCTAACCACAGAATTAGCATGCAAAAGAAGGCATATTAATTTGACCCACAGAGAAAACCTGGTGAGAAAACTCCCTTCACTAACTGCTACACATCTCACTGGCAAGAACACAATCACTGGGCCACACCTAGCTGCAAAGACCCCTGCCCAAATGAGTATGTAAACGCCCCCTCATCTGTTGAGAATAAAGGGCAGCGAGAGGGATTTGTGATCAGACTTTGTGTTGCAAACCCTCAGACGAACTTGGCAGAGTTTGCATTCAAATCGATAGGAAACTACTCAAATCGATGGTATTTGCACGATTGTTTACTCATATATGCACCTGTAGGGTTAGAATCACTTAGTACTCTGTTAGCAGACTTTTCGGATAGATTTAAACTATCACAAATCAAAAATGTAAAAATATAGAGAGAAAATATAGACCTGTTCATGTAAATGTAAACTCAATAGAGCTTCTAAAACAAACCTAAATCTAAAAATTGCAAAGGAAAAAATTACTATCAAAAGAAAAGATTAACATAGTTGATTGCTTCAAATTTAAAATTGCCCCACAACAAAGCATATTATAAATAAAATTAAAAGTCAAGTAGATTGAAAGAAATTATTATTGAGAGAACTCCATCAGCAGAATATTTCAAGATCCTATATATCAGGCATCCCAAACTACATTTATCCAGCGGTATTTTTACCACCGCTGCCTGTCCTGCTTAGCAGCCAACTCATCCCGGCGCCCGCAGTCTGGCCCTCCAACTGTCTGAGGGACAGTGAACTGGCCTCCTATTCAAAAAGTTTGAGGACCCCTGCTATATATATTTAGGCAAAAGCAATGAAGTAAAAGAAAGAGATATGGGCATGAATAATTGATGGTAACAAACCTAGGAAAAAATATAAACTCTCAGTAATAATCAGTAAAATGTAAATAGGGGATTCAATATTTCTCAACTGACAGATTGGAAAAATAAAAAAGTTTGATGATATTTGTCGTGAAGATGTGATGAATGCTGATAACATCTTTTTGTTTGTTTTTTGTTCTTTACTGTTTGGGATTCATTGAGGGTACAAAGAACTAGTTTACACTGATTGCGGTTGTTAGGGACTTGTTAGGTAAAGTCCCTCTTGTAATTGTGTCCTGCCCCCAAGAGGTGTGACACATCCCATGAGTCCCATCTCCCTCCCTCCTCCTCTCTCTCCAATCCCTCATTCCCCTAAACCACCCCCATATTAGGTCATCCACTGCCTTCGTATTAGAATCGAGTACATAAGATTCTTGCTTCTCCATTCTTGTGATGCTTTACTAAGAAGAATGTGTTCTACCTCCAACCAGGTTAATGCAAAAGATGTAAAGTCTCCATCTTACTTAATGGCTAAATAGTATTCCATGGTGTGCACATACTACAGCTTGTTAATCCATTCCTGGGTTAGTGGGCACTCAGGCTGTTTCCACGTTTTGAAGATTATAAACTGAGCTGTGATAAATAGTTCACTGCAAATGTCCTTAGGATAAAAGGATTTTTTTTTCTTCTGGATAGGGGCCTAGTAGATTGCAAGATAAATGGGAGGTCTACCGATGAGGTTTTTATTCTTGTTGTTGTTTAAAAAAAATAAAATAATAAGGAAAAAGAAAAATACTATAGATCTTCCAGTGGAAAAATTTCCCTAAATTAATATTTAAATTTTCCTCCCCAAATATTATTCACACATTACCCACGAAATCAAAAATTCCAAAATTCTGTTCTCGCTTTCAAAAAAAGAAAAAAAAAACTTGCAGCGATACAAAAGATGTTCAAAATGATGTGCATTGACTGAGATTTTGGGGCAGAATAAAAATTGTAAATTATCTCATCCCTTCCAAGAGAAGCATAGACGTATCCAAAATAAATAACATTCTATACACAGAAGTAGGAAATATGACTAGGACACATTTGTTAAGTGAAAAAAAGCATGAAGCCATACAATATCATTTATATTTAAGAAGAGGACAGAGAATAGATCAGACAGCTGAGCATGAGCGTGTATATTTGGATATGTGTGCATGGTTCTGAAGGGTGAAGGTTAGAATTCTACACAATAGTGGCTTTTTATAGGAAGAAGATTAGAATTAGGATTGATGCTTGAAGATCAATTTGATCACTGAATTTTTTTCAATGGAATTATACCAACTTTACTTGCATAAAAGATAAAAAAAAAAACAGACTCCTACAGAAGGGAGTGCGGTTAGAAAAAAGGTAAAAGAGGCTGACACAAACAACAAAGAATTTCTCAGATAGCATTTTCTCTGTGGCACTTTCACAGTGATAGAGTGGCAGGTGCATAATGATCTATAATTTACCTTCCAACATTCTGAGACAGATACCACCACAGAGCTGTGGAATGAGTCCCGACACATGATCAGAAGGGGAAACACACTGTGAATGCTGAACGAGGATGGCTTTGTTCTTACAATCACACCACGTCAGGTCTCAGAATGGCAGGGATATTTCTACCAGGGTAACAAGAAACAAGAATTTTTTTTCATATCATAAACGTTCAAATGCTGTGAGAGGCAAACAACTCAGTTCATAACTCTATAGAATTAAAGCTGTTAGTGAAATAAGGTCACAGCACAAATCTGTTGCAACATATGTTTTACTGATTCAACATGAATGCACAGAAATCACAGCATTAACCATGAGTAACTCCAGTTGGTTTACCCTAATGCATCTAGAAGAGGAAGGGGGAAAAGTGGTAAGTTTTCCTAGAATCATTGAAAGAGTCCAAGTATTTCTACAAAGTCTGTTAAACCCCACCTGACATTGTGAATGTATACCAACAGTCAAGCTGAAAAAATAGTCAAGGACTCTATTCCTTTTGCAGTAGTGACAAAGAAGAGAAATGTTTAGGAATTTACCTAACAAAGGTCAGGAAATATATTTTTAAAGAGAACTATGAAAGTTGGAGAAAAGAAATAGCTGAAAATATTCACAAGTGGGAAAACATACTATGCTTATGGATGGGAAAAATTAACATTGTTAAAATGTCTATACTACCCAAAGCCTACAGAGTCAATCCAATCCTTGTTAAAGCACTATTGTCATACTTTAAAGATCTGGGGAAAATAGTACTTCATTTTATATGCAATGAGAAAAAAAAACATGAATAGTGAAGACATTGCTCAGAAATAAAAACAAATCAGGAGAAATAACACTTCTGGACTTCAGGTTATATTATAAATCTATAGTGAACAAAACAGCATAGTACTGGCAAAAAAAAAAAAAATAGAGAGGTAGATGTATGGAACAGAATAGAGAACGAAGAGAAGAACCCAGCCACTTATTGTCATTTGATCATTGATTAGCCTATGAAAAGCATTTATTAGAGAAAATATTCCCTATTTAACAAATGACACTGGGTGAACATGCTGGTGACATGTAGATTGAAACTGGACCCTCACCTTTCACCATTAACAAAAATTTATTCTCAGTGGATAAAATATTTAAACTTCAGACATGAACCCATAAAGATACTAGGAGAGTAGGCAGGGAAAACACATGAAGAAATTGGTCTGGGAGAGAATTTTATGAGGAGGACCTCTCCAGCAATTGAAGCAACAGCAAAAATATATTACTGTTGTCTGATCAAACTAAAAAGCTTCTATGCAGCCAAGAACATAGTAAGCAAAGCAAGCAGACAACACTCAGAATGGGAGATGATATTATCAGGTTATGTTTTTGACAAAGGTTTGATAACTAGAATCCACAGAAACCTCAAACTAATAAGAAAATAAGAATCTCATTTCATTTGGGGCAAGAGACTTGAACAGAAGCTTCTCTGAAGAAGACAGGCACATGGCCTACAAACACATGAAAAAATGCTCCCTATCTTTAATCATCACAGGAATGCAAATCAAAACCACTTTAAGATATCATCTAACTCCAGTAAGATTAGCCAACATCACAAAATTCCAAAACTACAGATGTTGGCATGGATGTGGAGAGAAGAGAACACTTCTGAACTGCTGATGGGAATGTAAGCTAATACATCCTTTTTAGAAATAAGTTTGGAGAACACTTAGGGAACTAAAAGTAGACCTGCCATTCAATCCTACAATTCCTCTACTGGGTATGCATCCAGATGATGTAAGTTATTTTACAACACAGCACCAGAATGTTTATTGCAGCCCAATTCATAATTGCAAAGTCATGGAAGCAGCCCAAATGCCCATTGACCCATGAATGGATTAAAAATTGTGGTATATGGGGTGGTGCCTGTGACTCAAGGAGTAGGGTGCCGGCCCCTTATACTGGAGGTGGTGGGTTAAAACCTGACCCTGGCTAAAAACTGAAAAGAAAAAAAATTGTGGTATATGTACCCAATGGAATATTATGCAGCCATGAAAATCATGGAGACTTTACAACTTTTATGTTTAGCTAGATGGAGATGGAACATACTCTTCTTCTTTTTTTTTTTTTTGGACTGAATGAAGTAAATTTCTTTTCTTTTTTTTTTATTAAATGATAGCTGTGTACATTAAGGCAATCATGGGGTACAGTGTGGTGGTTTCATATACAATTTGAAATATTTTCATGAAACTGGTTAACATAGCCTTTATGTCATTTTCTTAGTTATTATGATAGGATGATCATATTCTACTCTTAGAAAGATTCGCTTGTACTCTTCTAAGATAAACCATAGAAGTGATTCCTCCAATCACCCTCCCTCCACCCATCCCCCCTACCCTCTCCATATTCTTAGGCTATAATTAGGTTATAGCTTTCATATGAGCTATAAATTAGTTTCATAATAGGGCTGTGTACATTGGATAATTTTTCTTCCATTCTTCTGATACTTTGCTAAGAAGAACATTTTCCAGCTCCATCCATGTAAACATGAAGGACGTAAAGTCTCCATCTTTCTTTGTGGCTGCATAGTATTCTATGGTGTACATATACCACTGTTTATTGATCCATTTGTGGATCGATGGGCACTTGGGCTTCTTCCATGACCTAACAATTATGAATTGGGCTACAATAAACATTCTGATACAAATGTCCTTGTTGTAATGTGGTTTTTGGTCTTCTGGATATATACCTAAGAAAGGAATTGCAGGATCAAATGGCAGGTCTATTATTAGTACTCTAAGTGTTCTCGTGTGGTCTTTCCAAAAGGAACGTATTAGTTTGCATTCCCACCAGCAGTGTAGAAGTGTTCCCTTTTCTCCACATCCATGCCAGCATATCTGGTTTTGGGATTTTGTAATATAAGCTAATCTTACTGGAGCTAGGTGAAATCTCAAAGAAGTTTTAATTTGTATTTCTCTGATGATTAAGAATAGTGAGCATTTGTTCATATATCTGTAGGCCATGTGCCTATCTTTTTTAGAAAAAATTCTCTTCAAGTCCCTTGCCCACCCTGAGATGGGATCACTCATTCTCTTCTTGCTAATATGTTTGAGTTCTCTAAGGATTCTGGTTATTAAACCTTTGTCAGATACATAACATGCAAATATCTTTTCTCATTCCAAGAACTGTCTGCATGCTTTACTTACTGTGTTCTTGGCTGTGAAGAAGCTCATTAGTTTGATTAGGTCCCAATTGTGAATTTTTGTGTTGCTTCAATTGCCTGGGGTGTCCTCCTCATAAAATGTTCACCCAGGCTGATTTCTCCAAGTGTTTTCCTTACACTTTCTTCTAGTATTTTTATGGTTTCATGTTTTAAATTTAAATTTTTAATACAGTGAGAGTCTATCTTAGTTAATGGTGAAAGGTGTGGGTCTAGTTTCAGTCTTCTACAGGTTGACAGCCAGTTCACTCAGCACCATTTGTTAAATAGGGAATCTTTTCCCCACCCAATGTTTTTAATTGGCTTGTCAAAGATCAGGTACCGGTAAGTAGCTGGATTCATCTGTTGGCTCTCTATTTTATTCCGTACATCTACCTCTCTATTTTTTGTGCCAGTACCATGCTGTTTTGATCACTATGGATTTATAATATAATCTGAGGTGATTCCTCCTGCTTTGCTTTCATTCCTGAGTAATGTCTTGGCTAGTTGAGGTTATGTTCTGATTCCATATAAAATGAAGCATTATTTTTTCAAGATCTTTAAAATATGACAGTAGAGCTTTAATAGGGATTGCATTAAAAATATATATTGCTTTGGGACATTTTAACAATGTTGATTCTTCCCAGCCATGAGCATAGTATATTTTTCCATTTGTTAACACTTTCAGCTATTTCTTTTCTTAGAGTTTCATAGTTCTCTTTATACAGATCTTTCACATCCTTTGTTAGGTAAACTTCCAAATATTTCATCTTTGGCACTACTGTGAATGGAATAGAGTTCTTGACTGTGTTTTCAGTTTGGCTGCTGTTGGCATATATAAAGGCTACAGGTTTATGAGTGTTCATTTTGTAACCAGAGACGCTGCTGTATTCCTTGGTCACTTCTAGGCGTTTTGTAGTAGAATCCCTGGTGTTTTCCAGATATACAATCATATCATCTGCGAAAAGTGAAAGTTTAATCTCTTCTGACTCTATATGGATGCCCTTAATCACCTTTTCTTCCCTAATTGTGATGGCAAAAACTTCCGTTACAATGTCAAAGAGCAATAGTGACAATGGGCAACCTTGCTTGTTTCCTGATCTGAGTGGAAATGATTTCAATTTAACTCCATTCAATATGATATTGGCAGTGAGTTTGCTGTAGATGGCCTCTATCAGTTTAAGAAATGTCCCTTCTATACCAATTTTCTTATTTATTTTTTTTAATTATAGCTGTGTACATTAATGCAATCATGGGGTATTTTCATATACAATATCATGTGGTGTTTTCATATACAATTTGAAACATTTTCATCAAGGTGGTTAACTTAGCAATCATGTCATTTTCTTAGTTATTGTGTTAAAACGTTTATTTTCTACTTTTAGAAAGATTCTCTTGTACCCTTGTGAGATAAAGCATAGAGGTGATCCCTTCAATCATCCCCCCTCTACCCATCCACCTCCCTCCCCACCCCTGCCTCACCCCATATGGTTAGGGTATAATGAAGTTACACTTTTCATATGAAAACTATAAATTAGTTTCATAATTGGGCTGAGTAAATTGGATACTTTTTCTTCCTTTCTCGAGATACTTTCCTAAGAAGAACATTTTCCAGGTCAATCCATGTAAACATGAAGGAAGTAAAGTCTCTGTCTTTCTTTATGGCTGCATAATATTTCATGGTATACATAAACCACGATTTATTCATCCATTCATGGAACAATGAGAACATGGGCTAGCAATTATGAATTGGGGTGCAATAAACATTCTGATACAAATATCTTTATTGTAATGTGATTTTGGGTGTTCTGGATATATACCTCACAAAGGAATTGCAGGATCGAATGGCAGGTCTATTTTTAGTTCTCTAAGTGTTGTCCAGACATCTTTCCAAAGGAACGTATTAGTTTGCATTCCCACCAGCAGTGTAAAAGTGTTCTCTTTTCTCCACATCCACACCAGCAGATCTGGTTTGGGGATTTTTTTGTGATATGGGCTAATCATACGGGAGTTAGGTGATATCACAAAGTAGCTGTGATTTGCATTTCTCTTATGATTAAGGATTTGAGTATTTTTTCATATATCTGTAGGCCATGCGCTGACCTTCTTCAGAGAAATTTCTTTTCAAGTTCCTTGCCCAGCCCGAGATGGGATCATTGTTCTCTTCTTGCTAATACATTTGAGTTGTCTGTGGATTCTGGTTATTAAACCTTTGTCAGAGTCATAACCTGCAAATATCTTCTCCAATTCTGAAAGCTTTCTTCTTGCTTTACTTACTGTGTTCTTGGCTATACAAAAGCCTTCTATTTTGATCAGGTCCCAGTAGTGTAGTTTTGATGTTGATTCAATTGCCCAGGGGATCGCCTTATAAAATTTTCTCCCAGGCCAATTTCTTTAAGTGTTTTCCCTACAATTTCTTCTAGTATTTTTATGGTTTCGTGTCTTAAGTTTAAATTTTTAATCCAGTGAGGGTCTATCTTAATTAATGGTGAAAGGTGTGGGTCCAGTTTCAGTCTTCTACAGGTTGCCAGCCAGTTCACCCAGCACCATTTGTTAAATAGGGAATCTTTTCTCCACTCAATGTTTTTAATTGGCTTGTCAAAGGTCAGGTAACAGTAAGTAGGTGGGTTCATCTGTTGGCTCTCTACTCTGTTCCATACATCTACCACTCTGTTTTTGTGCCAAATCCATGCTGTTCTGATCAAAGTCAATTTATACTATAATCTGATTTCTGGTAGTGTGATTACACTTCCTTTGTCTTTATTTCTGAGTAATGCCTTGGCTATTCGAAGTATTTTCTGATTCCGTATAAAGGGAAGTATTATTTTTTTCAAGATCTTTAAAGTATGACAATGGAGCTTTAATAGGGATTGTATTAAAATTATATATTGCTTTGTGTAGTATGGACATTTTCACAGTGTTGATTCTTCCCAGCCATGAGCATAGTATGTTTTTCCATTTGTTAACACTTTCAGCTATTTCTTTTGTTAGAATTTCATAGCTCACATCCTCTGCTAGGTAAACTCCCAAATACTTCATCTTCTTTGGCACTACTGTGAATGGAATAGAGTCCTTGACTGTTTTTTCAGTTTCATTGCTGTTGGTTTATATAAAGGCTACAGATTTATGAGTGTTGATTTTGTAACCAGAGATGCTGCTGTATTCCTTGATCACTTCTAGGCGTTTTGTAGTAGAATCCCTGGTGTTTTCCGGATATACAATCATATCATCTGCGAAAAGTGAAAGTTTGATCTCTTCTGTTCCTATATGGATGCCCTTA
The DNA here is from genome assembly GCA_963574575.1 of Galagoides demidoff. Taxonomy (NCBI): domain Eukaryota; kingdom Metazoa; phylum Chordata; class Mammalia; order Primates; family Galagidae; genus Galagoides; species Galagoides demidoff. The sequence goes on along the minus strand of CAUYQV010083573.1, from coordinate 7,711 downwards.
ATTGCCTTTTCTTCCCGAATTGCAGTAGATAGAACTTCCATTACAATGTTGAATAGCAGTGGGGACAATGGGCAACCTTGCCTGGTTCCTGATTAAATGAGAAACTTGATGTGTTCCTTCCTTTTACTTGAACACTTAAAAATGTTTCTAAGGTTATCAACTAGCAAAATTTGAATATTGTTGTATCTTAGGGAACAGGGACCCCCAAGGAGAGGAAGAAAGGTGGGGGAACAGCTGTTCCATAGTTGGGGAATAGTTAGAATACACATGACATTTGTATACATGTTAAGGTCACTGTCTTATATGGCACCCCCAAATAATTAAAATAGTAAAATCAAAGATACTGAGTAAAGATAGCTCTAACAGATATGGTCATAATAAAGAAAATATTTAAAATATTGTAAGAATTCCCAAATGTGACACAGAGACCCAAAATAAGCACATGCTGTTGGAAAATAGCACCAATGGACTTGCTTTATGCAAGGTTGCCACAAAACTTTGGTTTGTAAAAAACACAATATTTGTGAAACATAACAAAACAAAGTGCACTAAAATAAAGTATGTCTGTTTTTAAGTTCAATAAATATTGATTTAGTGTCAAAACTTTAGCTAAGGCGTAAATGAGTGAACATATGTATGCACAATTATTTCCTAATTAACCAGCAGTTAAATGTACATGGATGATCCATAGGGCCACTGATTGGCTAGATTTTTAGGAGCAAGAAATCTGTAGTAACATGATACAGTTAACAGTGAAACAAGAGACTGAGTTCTGACAAAAATACTGAGTAAATAGAGATTGTATGAATCCTTTATAATTTTTAGAAGTTTCCAAGGCTAAAGACTCTAGAAAAGTGATTTTAATAAAAATGAGTTTTTATATCAATTCAACAAGGGCATATGTATCAATTTTAGAAAAGTAAGGAGGCCATATTTATTGTGGTTGGCATATTGCTAAGGTGGTCTCTCATCTTCCACACCTCTTTATCCTGTGCACTTTTCCTTCTTGGAGTTGGGTGGGACTTATTTGAAACCAACAGGATATGGGAAAGATGCTGGGACATACATGTTTATGTTACATAAGCTTGTGACACTTGTTTTCTTAAAAGAATCTCTCTTGCTGACTCTGAAAAGGAGGGCCACCCTGTTGCCAGCTGCCCATGGGAGTGCTCCATGAAAAGTAATGGAGGTGGCCCCTTGCTGAGAGCTCACAAGGAACTTAATGCCACCAATGACCATGTGAGCAAGATAGCAGATCCTTCCCCAGATGAACTTTCAGATGAGCACACAATACTATCAGACATGTGAATATAGCCTTGTGAGAAAACTAAGAAACAATAATTATGCGTCCTTAGTAGTATTCTTTCTTTTCTCTTTCTCTCTCTCTCTCACAAACAACTGACTTATATGAACATGGGGACTGGTAAATCTAAAGCTGTAGAGCAGGTTGTTGAACAGCTGGAAACTCTTAGGTAGGAGCTGATGCAATTTCTTCTTTCTCAGGGAAACATCAGTTTTGTGTGTAAGGCCTTCAGTTAATTTGATAAAACCCATTCATATTATTAAGGATAATGTCCTTTATATTCAGTTAACTAGTTATAGATATTAAATTTTCTATACCTTTTGTGCTATTCACAGCAACATCTACAGTTAGGTTTTATTACAGAACTGGGTAGAATGTCTTGGACATGTTTTGGGAAGGGATGGAAAGACAATCTTTAAAATTAACTTGAAAACCTTAAAAACTGAAAAATTTCCAGCACCAATCCAGTGTGATTGTAAAATTCCAAAAAATATTGCAGAGCCAAAACAAATTTTGTTATTTTAGAGGCCACAATGTTTTAGGATGTAAGACACATATCATAATGGTCATAATTATAAGCATAAATGCAGATTCATAACAGCAACAATGAGATCAAACAACAGGTTTATATCACCTGAATTGAAGAAAGAAAAATGCAATGTCCTTAGAAATAATAAATTTTAAGGACAATTAGATCTTCTAGTAATGTATTTGTGATGGGGCAGGGAGGCAGGGAGGCAGGGTGCTGCATATACTTAGTTCTCCTCCATCAGGCAACACTGATTTCTTTGAGGTTTAGGTGCTACCCATTCAAAAAGATAATTTTTTAATCCAGAGTTTCAATTTGGCCACAAACTCACTGACTCATTTATTAGTCATTGACTCGTTATTTATTACTTATATTACATAAGATCCTTTTATTTTATTACTTATGGTACTGCATTCAGAGGAAGGAGGACAAAATTAGACACAGTCTCACTTCCAGGAACACAGCATCTTGAGATTGAACAGTTCAATGGGAAAGAGAGGTAAGACCACACATGGGAAAAGTCACACATGATCAGGGTAACGCAGAGGCAAGTCAGTGCCTGTGGGCAGAGAAAATTACTTTACTTCCATTGGATATCTACCACAGTGAGCAGGAGGTCGTCCCTGGGCGAGATAGCACATTTACCTGTGTATCTCTGCCCACCAGTTCTGCACTCTCTGGATCTTCACAGTTGGGACTTCAATGGAAAGTTTGGGGACAGAGACTCAGGAATGCCCAATGTGAAGAATCATCAGTAGGAAGATGCTACCTGTTTTTACATACACACGTATTGCACTATTTCCCAGCCCTATGATCATATATCTTGGTCACCAATTGGAGTGAAGGTTCTCTGAGTTCACAGATGTTCAAGATCTAACATGAGTCCAAATTTCCCACTGATCTGAGTGACCATGAAGTGGTCATAGGCTTTCTCCTGCCATGTCAGCTCTGAGTGGTGCTGTCCAAGGTACCATTTCAATAAATGACCCAGTGCTTGTTTTCACTCTGATTGCCACATCTATAGTATCTATCTGATAAAGATAGTACTCATTTTTTATGTATTATAACAATGCAGAGAAGAAATGCAGGATTTAAGCAAATATTTCACATAAGAAATATCTCATGTGGACAATGTCTTAAATCTCTGTGTAGATTCCTAATGATTCTTCAGTTTTGCCAATATACCTGCCATCTAATATGTTTACAAATAAAAACGATCTGTGTATGCCCATGATTGTGTTTACATTGCATGCCCTATTGCAAATTAAAAGGACTGCAATGTTCCCAAAAAAGTTTTCTAACTCAGAGAAAAGGAGCATGAAATGTTTATTGGCCATCAGCAGGTAATGCCACGTTTCAACCACCTCTCCGTGCTTCTTTCTTCGGTCTCTTTTCTATTTCTCTTAATCAGTTTTTATTCTTCCTGAGAGTATTGAAAGTGAAAACCATATGTTTTTTATTTTATTTTGTAATAAGCAAGAATTCTACTTAGCAATTATCCATGATGATAGTTTTAAAATGTTTCTTTCTCATTAAGATTAAGAAGAATTCAATATATTCCATTCAGAATGCAGATATCTACACACCATCTTCCCTATGGTTTTATTTTGTATGATGTAGTATTACAAAAAAAATCATAGTTTACTTTTCTGTACAACTTAAAGTTCCATCAAAAAACTTTACCGTATCTTCATGAATATTTATGTCTACCTTTGAGGAACACAGTGAGTTGTTTTCCAAAAGTGACAACATGGAAAAGAAAATTATCTGCAGGTTAAGTTATGAAAAGATGAAAAGAAAGATTTTCAATATGGATGGAAAACAATTTGTAAAATTGTCTCACTGGCAAGAATTGTAAGCCTAGATTTACTGTAGCTGAATGCAGGAATTGAGGAATCTAAATATAAAATGTGTCTGTTAGACAGGGATTTTCTAAGAGAATGCTTGGCCACTTGTAGCCCTCTTGGTTGGTGTCCTTCTGGGCTGCTCTCAGTGCTGATGAGAACAGGAATTGCTGGAGTGTGGTTGGTATTTGATGCTGTTGTTGCCCCTGATTCTGTCTGAGCGGATATTCTATCCTCTGGTCTCCACTTGCTCTGCAGTGAAGTATGTGTACAAAAGACAATTGGAAATAATCAAGTCATTTAATTAATTTTTGGATATTGAGCATTTCAGTGCAGAACTATGCTAAACCCAGTGTTGGGGCGGGGAATTCATGGCTTAAGCTCAGTGATGAACTAGGGCATTCTTTATCACTTCTCCTCACATCTGACTTTTGGAAGTATACCATTCTCTGACGGCCATATAGAATTGGGGAAGGGAGCTTGAGGTTAGGCAGTGTTTCCAGGGGGCTCTCATTTCACTTAGTCCCTAGAGACAGAAAAGTAAATGAGACCCAGGTTTATCCTTTTCATGCTCAGAGACATCTCCACTGGAAGTTTTGTCTTAATACAATTTTGGAATCAAATTAATCAGATCTTAGATAATATCTCAAGATAATATATCAAGACTATGTATGCCATCTGCTTTTGTAAAAATTTTATCTATATAGCTGTATAAAATAAACACAACATAATATGTCATATGTAATTGTTATTTATGTGGAAAACTCCTGAAATATAAGAATAAAATCTACACTGTCATGATTTGTGATGAAGGACTCTCCATTTCTACTTTATTATCTTTGTATCATTTGAATACTGTAAGATTCACATTTATTAATTTATATAGATATCTAATTTCCAAAACTCAATTGTTCATTCTCATAGTCTACAATGATATAGGTATTTACTAGACTTATTCATTCATTTATTCTTTAAGTAATTTTAGTCCTCCAAATTAACATGGATACATAGATTATAAGAGCTATGAAATGTCTTTTCAAGCTATGGTGGAGTGTCCTACACCTGGAAATTGGGCCATGCAGTTGACATACAGATTAATTTCACATTTTCAACTTATCTCTGCTTTTAAAACTAACATGGCAATGAAAACTCAGTAATATGAAACTTTGACAAAAATTATAGGACTCAGCATGTCTGATTTCTATGGGAGGATATAGAGGGATTACCCTAAAATAAAGTTCTAGAAGTCTTTTATTACTTTTTCAGTACGAGTATCACAGTAATTCAGCTGCACCACTGTGGCCATTACTCATCCAGTCTGCTGCTTGCTCTGATTGGGTCTATGAACTGGGGTGAAGATTAAACAAGGAGAAGGCACCAGTTACTATACTGCAGTGTAACTCAAAGTTTCATCTTACATTATTAGAAACAGCGAGTACCTCAGCAATTTGAAGACGTGTCAAACCAAAAGTAAATTTAATAAGTGATGGGAAGGTATATAATAACACAGCCTGGATTTGGCATTTTGTTCAAATGGCATTTACTTACTTTGTGACTTTGGAGAGTTACTTAAGTTCTGTGAATTTCACCCCTGGCTTAAAACTCATTATATGAATTGGATAAATCTGAAGTTATGGAGTTGAAGCACACTCTAATCCCCAAGTGTGCATCCAAAAAATGCTACTTATTATTTTAATACTACTTTCAAAATTTGTTCTGAATATTCTTACCTGTCCTTTCTTTCCTAAAAGTTAATATTTTCATTATATAGAGAGAGCTATAACATAAATAGAATATCATAAAAATTGTTTTGTAGTTTGTTGCTCCAAAAAGGCCACCTTAGCCATACTCCAATATCTTCCGCTCCCTCTCTCCCTTCTTCTTTTCTCTCTTTAACCTCTTTCCATCTCTCTTCTCTTTCCCTCCCTTCTTTCTACGACCTTTTTTCTGAAACACTATATTTTCCTGAGGTTATTGCAGTGACACTAATGGATTTTTTTCTTCCTTTTCATGGGAGTTTCACTCGCATGGTGACTGGTGAATGAGATTTTTTTCTTTAAATTGCGAACGTGTCACCGACATCTGTTCTGTGATAAATGGCTTCAAGTGCAGCAGTTAAACCATGAAGCACCTGCTGCGCTTTGCAGTTGATCTCTCTGCAATGCAAACTCAATGCGTAGCATCCCCCCGCCACCCATCAGGACTGGCGCTCTCGTGGCTCCCGCTTGATTATTTAGCATTCCACATTTTACCTGTTCAGGCAATAACCCAAAGATAGTTGGTTTTAACAGCAGCACACTTAAATTTTATGAAACATATTAAAAATGGTAACAAAAGATATAAAGGAAAATATTACATAAATTTGAACACAATGGAAAAACATCAATGAGAAACTTGAATGTAATTTTATTTAAATTTTGTGTTTTTACTCGTTAAATATTTTTATAGATTCAGCAGGCACAGGTGCAGTTTTATTACATGGTATAATGTGTAGTTGTAAAGTGTGGGATTAGAGGGTGACCACCATCTGAGCAGTATGTACTGTACCATTCAATGGTTTTCTCTCAATTCCCTTGGAAAGATAAAGTGATCATCTACATGAAATTAGTTCATGCGAGGTAAAATCTTGTATTCTAAGCAAATGTAAATTTAAAAATATCAGACCTGTATTAGAGCTACTTTAGTAAATATGCAGCTATTTTATTAAATGAAGTATATTAGATACTCAAAATTGCTTTTGAAACAAAAACCAAAGGAAATGAAAAGAATTAAAAATAAAAGTAATATTTATGATTATGCATTCAGTCAGAAGACAAGATGAAATAATAGGCTTAAGTTGGAAAAGAGAAAACTTTTAAGAATTTTTAACAAGAAATATAATAGTTGTAGAAATTATATCATTCTTCCCGTTTAAAGTTAGAGCTGAATATCAACTGATATTAAGCTGAGTAGTATTCAAGGCTCTCTTCTTTTTTTTCTTTTGTAGAGACAGAGTCTCGCTTTATTGCCCCCATTTGAGAGCTATGGCATCACAGCTCACAGCAACCTCCAACTCTTGGGCCTAGGCAATTCTCTTGTCTCAGCGTCCTGAGTAGCTGGGACTATAAGTGCTCACCACAACGCCCAGCTATTTTTTGTTGTTGTTGTTGCAGTTTGACTGGGGCTGGGTTTGAACCCACCACCCTTGGTATATGGGGCCGACACCCTACCCACTGAGCCACCGGCACCGCCTGTATTGAAGGGTCTTAATAAACATTTAAATACTTACTACAATTCTAAAGAAACGTTGACTAGTTTACTAGTCATGACGATTTTCATGGTGCAAATTAAGACTCATAAATCAGGATGTGGGCAGCAAACTGATTTTCTCAACATATTTAAAGGGTTCTCATCTTTTATTTCTGTCCCCTGACTAGCATTTTCTAATCATGTTCGTAGACCATTCAGGTTGCTCAAATAAATAACAGATTTTTCTTGTTTATTTACAAATAGGTTTGAAATTGGAGATGCTTATGTTATTAACTTAATAAGCCATCAAATTCCATTTATTTCATACATTGTTTGTCTTGTTTTCCATTTTATATATAATTTTCCATAAGGGTGGCAGTGGAAACATCTTTCATCAGCCTCATATTTTAGTAACATTAGAGAACAGCTTCTATATATAGATTGCTAAATCCCTGAGTTTTCCTGGAAATTGAACATATTGCTAATTATATTTTTACTTAATTGAAAAAAGTTGATAAAGTTTTAATTATTAACAACATTTAAAAATTCTATATCAGTTCTCACTTAATATTAAGTCTTGGGAACCTTAGCCACAGACTAGCTGAGTCCATTAAAATTCTTCTCTGAACTGGAAATCATTTCAGGATTCTATGTGCTTTTCTTTTTTTTTTTTTTTTTTTTTGAGACGGAGTCTCAAGCTATCCCCCTGGGTAGAGTGCCATGGCATCACAGCTCATAGCAACCTCCAACTCCTGGGCTCAAGCGAGTCTCCTGCCTCTGCCTCCCAAGTAGCTGGGACTACAGGCG
>CAUYQV010083572.1:0-13609 GCA_963574575.1 Galagoides demidoff | reverse complement strand
TCATTTGAAAACTGAGGAGCAGAGGTATAGATGTTCCTACCTCAGACCAACAGAAAAATGCTAATCAACTGTGGAAATTGGATTGGAGGATAGGAAATAAATCATCAAATCATTCACAACGTGGAATCTGAGAATGGGACTAGGTATCTTAAAAGCCTTGAAACAAACATTAGGAACAAGGGAAAAGGCAAATATAGAGGATATGTGAATTTTATCCTAAATCAAAGATGAGTTTAAAAATATATACAAATCAGTAACATGAGGCCTTTGGGGAAAAAGTATTTGACTTGAGAAAAGCAGAGTGTTACATCAAAGTCTCAGAGGAAATTACATCATTATAGATGGTTTATTGTAGGAAGTAAAAAAACAGATTTCTTGCTTTCAACAAGATAAACTCATGGTCTACATCAGAGGTTCTCAACTTTCCTACTGCCACGACCTTTTCATACAGTTCCTCACGTTGTGGTGACCCCCATCTATAAAATTATTTTCATACACCTGTATTTGTATAGGGTGTATGTGATGGTTTTAGGCAACCCCTGTGAAAGGGTCATTCAACCCCCAAAGGGGTCATGACCTGTACGTTGAGAATCACTGGAAAAATAACAACAGAAAGAAATCATAAGGAGAGATCATAATAAGGTTGTCATAATAAGACTGACATGGACAATGAAATTCAAAAAGCAGATGCTAGCAATACCAAAAAAAATTATAAATTAATATAACTGGTTTTAGAAAATGGGCTTATGTTATGTAATGGACCAACTTGAAAACTTCCTGTAGATGCTGTGGAACAGCAAGAAGACCCAGCAGCCAGCACTCTGGATTATCTGACCCATCCTATTCACAACATCTTTTCCTAGTCACTTCCCAGTCAGGGGTGGCATGTGACCAGTTCTGTCCAGAGAGTCACAGAGCTAGTTCCTGGACCTCCTCTTTCCAAATGAAAGGGCAAAACCTCCCTGGGAGAAAGCCTATTTCACCTTTTTTCTCTCCACATCCTATTTTCTATTTGGAATGAAGTTGGGATATTTATAATTACAACAATCATTTCAAACTAAGAGGCAACAAGTCAACATATTAAGGCTGGCAGGGCACAGAGAGATGGAATGAGTCTAATACACTGATGTTACTTTTTAGTTATTGCACTAGCTATGGCCAGTCTCCAGTCTTCCTCTTATATGAGAAAAACAACCCTATTTATTTAATCCAGTTTGCTATGATCCCATTACTAGCGTGTAACACACCCCTAACTGATAAATACCAAAAAATTACAAGATGGAAGAGTAGATATGGAAGACAGAAAAAGGGTCAATTTAAGAATGCCATAATTTTCTAATTAAAACTCAGAGAGTACAACTAAAAGCATCAATCAAAATTATAATAGAAGGAAATTTGTCTGATCAAAATAAATCCAAGCCAGCTGATTGAAATGTGTGATCATGTATCAGACCAAATCAATGAACATTGACTTACTTTCAGACGTAGATGAGTTTTTTTTTCGAGTTACGAGAAAAAAAAAAAAAACTTTACATGAATCAAGTCAGAAAAACAAATTACCTAAAAAATAATAAACATTAGAAGTATTCCCCAGTCTTCTGTCTCTACAGAACCAAATTCTACAACAAATGTAACATCTTAATAGTCATGTTAATAGTTCTGATTTGAATATAAAACCCAGGCAAATTTTGCATGTGAAGCAATAGAAAGATATCAAGATACATAAGTGCTCTGAAGAAAGAAAAAAGATCACCCTCATTTCATAACCAAAGGAAAAACATTTTTGCAAGACATACCAGACATTAAATGAAGAGAATTAAAATGAAAAGTAAAAAGTTGGGAAAACTAAAATGATAGATAAGTCTTGATGAGGCTCTAAATAAACTAAACACATTTAAAATCATCTCTAGACTCACAACTTTTCAGGCCTGGAAAGTATACAGTTTTAAATAAACTGCCTCAGTAATTTTGAAAAATTACTGTTGCAAATGCAATTTCTAGAGCAGAATCCCCTTCTCCTGGTTGGCCACTCAGGTTATCTTTCTTCCATTCGGGAGAGTGACTGAGGGAGAGTGTACCCCTCTCAGGTTGTATACCTGGTACTGTTGCTCTCTTTCTTGGCCAACACAGTTCACCATCATGACTTCCAGAACTCAGACATCAAAGAAGGAATGAACAAACAAACAAATCCAGCTTTTTGGGCGGAGCTTAGACATGGGATCTTTAGAGGGCATCCATAGAGTATTACCAATGTCTTTCATTTTCTGTATTCTAATTAACCTCTGGGGCCTTGCTGACTCTGGAGGGACTTCCCTTTGCAGGGTTAGCCAATTCTGAGAGCTGGGAAACATCTCTCCCACTCAGGGCATGCCATTCAAGCTCAAACTAGCCACCCAGAGTCCACGCTTTCACCACCTCTGCCCTCATCCTATTCCAGGATACTTTTCACCTGCCTCATCAACCTGGGCCCAAGTACCAGACCACAGGGGCAGCTCCTATACTCCTGAGCCCTCTGAAATTACTCAAACTAGCTAAACATGCTTAGCTGGCCTCTCCCTTCCTTCTCAGGAAAATCACAATAAAAGCTTTGCTCAAATCTCTCCCAGCTCCCCCTGCCTCCTGGCCAACCCTGGTGCCCTCCATGTGCCCCACCCTGCTCTGGGTGGTGGCTATCTATGCTCTCTGTTTTCAGGGAGCTGTGAGTAAAATAAATTTTTTTCCTTATAAGAACAATTTCTATGTCTTTGAATTTTACTGTATCTGATTAAAACAAATCCCAGATACCCTTGAACACACAGGAGTCTCCTCATCGCATTATTCCCTAATATGGTGATACACTCTCTGGCTAACCTTGGAAATCTTCATTTTTAACCTCTTCCTATTGGTCTCTGCTAATCCTTGCTGGCCTCCCTGTTGGGCAGGGTCAATTCCCATGGGCCTGAACACCACCCAGCCAGCTGGAACCAGTGCAGGATTCCCCCCCATGGCAGGCCTTGCCTTCATGGGCAGCGTCAACCCATCTCAGGCCTTCTGAACTCAGCAGATAGGAAATAAGCACAGTCTCTGTACTTGGGACACATCCCATTCACAGCACTTACTTTTTGGCTCATGGCAGCCGTTTCCAGGCCCAGCCAGTCTCCCCTCATGTGGAACCTCCAGTCTCAAGTTCTCCCATGTAGAGGACACCAAGAGACAGACGACCTCTGAGCAAGATGATTTACAGCTGAGGGGTGGACTATTGGGCGACTTGTCCACAGAAGCTCCTTATGGAGAAAGAGCCCGTGCCCTCAGCACATAGTCATTGTTAATTACTCCCCTCACCTGTATAATTCCATTTTAATAAAAGGCTGGTGCGGAGGTTGCTCGGGGCCACCCAGAAAGTAAGGGCTAGTCCGCCTTTCACAAGCTTGTACTTCTAATCCGCCTCTTGCCTGGTTCCTTCCTGCGCTAACCCAGACCAGGGCCACAGGAGCCCCAAGGGTTCGCCACACTCCCAACTCTTTCTAGTTGGGCTGTTACATCCCTAATGCCCCAAGTCAATAGCTCCTTTCACTCCCCTTTTGAGCGGAGGTGGGTGATGGAGATGATAGATGCGGATCGCTTAATATGAGTCCTGCTAACCTTTAGTCAACTCAGCATGGGGCCATCTAGCACTGCTATTGAGAATATGGAAGTACTTTTGCTTACTTACCTCACTTTGGGGGCCTGAGCTACAGCCCCCGCGTCAGGAGAAATCTCACTGTATACCCTGTACCCCAGTGCTGTCAGGAGAACCACCACTGCGGGGGATTTTAATACAGTGAGCTTCTGAGCTATTTGGATCGTGAGCAAATCGTTTCTGCTTTCACCAGTTTCCTAGTCCCAGGGAAATCTTGAGAGACTTTTCATTTAAAGGTTCCAGGGCATTTTTTCCTGAAGTGGATGAACACAATACCAAATAACTTACCTCTCTACAATCACATTAAAATTCAAACACAATTCTTTAATTACCATTTCAATCTAATTCTCTGAGAAGTTTGTCCTAATTGCATTGTTGACATGCACGGATGCAAATATGATGTTGGCTGTTTCCCTTGTAGCAAATGATTAGACTACCTCTGGTACCCACAACCTTGTCTTGTTGGAAAGGCTGGTGGGGTTCCCCTGAACCCTGAATGTGATCTCTCTATTACAGATGCTATAGCTAAATCCAGAAAGCCAAGAGGACATCGCCCCCACCCCCCAGCCTCTTCCTTCTCCGTACATACACCCACACACAGCAAGGAAATATTCACAAATAAGGCAACGGGGATGCAGCAGAAAATTCCCTGTAGACAGACAGGACGGAAGTGCGAATTGGACATTTGTGGAGCAGCACTTGCCAGAAGGTATGTGAAACAAACAACCCCCAGCTGCTATGCTATGCTTTTGTAAAAAGATCTTAAGGTTGTTTCACAAACACAGGTGTGAGAAGGAAGAAAGGGAAAGAGGAGAAGGCAAAAGGGGGAGAGTGATATATGGAAAACTGGCAACCACAAGTAGCGGAGTTACTCCTTTAGGGAGAGAAAATAGATGTTTCCATAGCAGGTGTGGCATCTGCCTCCATCCTCTTAGCCGTCTCCATCCAGGTCCTGCAGGGCACGCTGAAGCTGAGATGGGTGCAGGTGCCTGCTGGGAACAGGGTTTCAGGGTTACTCAGGGGAGGGGTCTGGAGTCTGGTACATTTTTTGGCTGGAACGGAGAATTTGACAAATTTATAACTTGTAAAATTATCACTCTTTAAAATTCACATTTATATGTCTATAGGAAGTAAGGAAGGGTAAATATTTTGTTATATGAATTTATATATCTGCACACATATGGGCACATATTTATTTTTCAGTTTATTTCACTTGGCATATTTCGCCCCTCTGCAAAATACCTTTGTTATGGAACAGTTCTGCAAGTGTTCTGTCGTCACTACAGTTTGTCAAACGTCTATTTTTCCAGTTGTTATGTGGACCTGGAATTCAATTTTGCAGAATGAATCATCCGAATGCCCTGAATGAAGGTTCGTTTTATATGTCAAGAATCAGATTGGCTTCAAAGGATCATAAGGATCAGACTCATCTCTAACTTCTGCCTAAGGTATCTTTGAGTGTCGACACACTTCTGTTCCTTTATACCTCAGTGAATTATTTCTTTTGTTACATGGACATTTTGAGGATTAATCCACCTATTTTCATTAAAACGTCCTGAAGCATTCCAGTTTACAGAAACAAAGTCTTTTATTTTAACAGTTAGGGACAAAGACAGTAACTGTAGGTAAAGAAATTGTCTTGACAAATTTTGGGATAATTCATGTTCTCTCTAAGCACTTTAAAAATTGGGATTGCAAATTGGCATATTGTCAGCATGATATATATCATTAACTGAAAGGGGTCTTTAGTTCCTCAGATGATAGAGTTTTAAAAGCACAAAGAGATTTACTAGTTTCTCCTCTAGCCTATTCTTGGCAGATATTTGCAATGTTAGCGTTTCAGTCTGCTGATCACCTATTCCTCCTTGTGTGAGAGCATCCCAATTTTCCTCCAAATATAGGATTCCTAGTTAAATCTGGATTTCACAAAAACAACAGACAACATGTTAATATAAATGTAACCTAGGCATTGCAGAGGATATAGTTATACTAATGCATTGTTGTTCATCTGAATTTAAATGTAATGAGACGACCTATATTTTCATGTGCTGAATCTGGCAATTCTGACCCTCTTCTACTCTCAATGCATTTGGTCAACATGTGAGGCTCCCACTCAGTTCAAGGGCAAGCATCTAATCTAGACCTGCTAAATCAGGTTAAAAACTTCTCATAGTCTGCCATTGTCCTCAAAATAAAACCCTGAATACCTCCAATTAAGGTTTTCCTTAAAATGGTCTTCTAACTTTAAATCATAGCTCCCTCCTCCCTCTGAATGTGACAAAACCTCTGCCCCACAAGACCCTCTGCAGTCTAGCAGCCATCCACGCTCAATGCCCGCTTTAGCCTTGGCTTTATATTTACCCTCAACCAGACTCCTCCTTCTCTCCTGTATGCTTTTTTAAGTCCTATATGTCCTCTCAGCTAAATAAGTCCATCTATTAAGTTCTTTCCTTGTTCTTTCCAAAGCACTTAATGTTTACATCATTGATTTAATCACTGATTGTCTCTTTCTCTCTGTGTATATACACTCATGGGCATGTATGCTTACACACACACATATGTATTAAATTCAGATTGAGCATTGCAAATCCAAAAATCTGAAATTCAAAAGCTCCCACATCTAAAACTTTTGAGGATCAACCTAACATTCAAAGGAAATGTTTATTGGAGTTTTTTTTTTTTTTTTTGGACATGTGAAACAAAGTTTATTGAGAAAGAGAAAGATGGGTTTAGAGAGAGAGAGCAAGGTAGAGGTTTGCAGAGTAAGATACGTTGGCCATGGACAATGAACACACCCCCTTGTTGTGGGAAAAAAAGGCCTATTGGAGCATTGTGGACTTCAGATTTTTAGATTTAGGATGCTCAAGTAGTGAGTACAATCCAAATATTCCAAAATCTGAAAATGTCTAATACATTTCTGGTCCCAAGCATTTCAGATAAAGGATATTATGTATGTGTGTGTGTGTGTGGATGTGAGGTCAGATAATTCAGTTTGCAAACTCATCCTACAAAAAGTGCTACATACCTCTTTGCTGAATATCACCAAGTTACCAGATGGCCAAAGGTGACCATAGTGATACTCCACAGTGAGGTATGTAGAACTTTTTCTGGGATGAGCTCATGAACTTAATTATCCAACCTTGTAAACGTGGATATTGTGATTCTACGTACTTACAATTGGTAGTGGTGAATGCTTGAGTGGTAGAAACGTAAAGGAAAGGAAGTATTGCAATATGTGTAAAGATAGTAGTTATCCTGCGGGGAGAGAGAGGGGATAATGCTTGGGAGATGACGGAGTGGGGCCCTCAGGGGCCTCGTAATGTTTTATTTCTTGATCAAGTGATGGTAATGAATGTATGCCTCTTAAGCTTTATCTCAAAATATTTTTTAAAAAGGACAAAGAAGAGGAGGAAGAAGAGAAGGAGAAGGGCATGTAGCAGGTATGGAGAAAGGTGTGATCATCATTCTTGGGCAATTTGCTTTATCTCTTTCAACTTTATTTTGCTCACCTTTAAGATGGCAATCAGATCACCTTCCTCCCAGAGCTTTCATGAGAACTATGAGATCCTGCATGTAAAATCACTAGATAAAAATCATTAAAAATCTTGTAAATTTGGGGAAATGGTATTATATTAACACCTAATGCCATTCTGGAATTTTAATTATCACAAAAATCACAGGTTTGAATAGATTTTCAAAGATGAGGCGGTGTATTCATTAGAAAAATTTTAGAATAGAATTAAATTAGGAAGAAGCATTATAACTGTTATTTGCCATAAAGGAAATTTATTCCAACTTATAAACGTTTTATTTATACTTATCCTGTACAGTGAAACTCGCCCTTGCCGCCACTTCCATGTTCTGGATTCCATTATCACAATTCCACAGAATCTTACGACCTCCTGAGCAATTTTATCAGAACCCAGCAAAAATCCCACATAAGGGGCAGAGTCACAGAGACTAAGCTAGAGGCTCAGGGGATGTTGTTATTACCAAACACGGACCCTAGCATACCCTGCTAGTGTTGGTGCTTCTAGAGAGAAACTCAGAGAATTCCTAAGTTGAATAGGGCACAACAATTCTCCCCAGATCCTTGAATAAACACTCTTGGAATTGTTGCAAGTCTTTGGTTAATTTCCAGAGTTCTGAAAAAGTTGTTTCTGACAATTTTTTCAGTGTTCTCATGGCTCTTATAAAAAAGTGGGTTTTGGAGTCCTTAGTCCTCTATTCTTGCTGCTGTGCCTCTCATGTCCCCAGGTCTTGACACAGCCTCCTTTTTCTTATGCCCACCCAACAACCTGCCACTTAAAGCTCTCTATTCAAAGCTCCACGCAAGCTGTGCCAGAGTTGCTGCATTCAGATAAATAGCTGGCAGCCACTTTCTCAGGGCAGCATTCTCTTCTTTGGAGATCACCATAGCTCTTGTCTATGGTTTCTCGGCTTCCTGGCTCATATCTTTTGTTTTTCTGACCTCAAACTCGGAATGTTCAGTCTATTCTAATAAAACTGCATTTCTCAGTGACTCTTTAAGGCTATTTTGTTTAAATTCCTGTTCAGTCAACCACACTCTCCTTAGCCTGTCATTGATAAATATCTAATGTTGATATCTGTATGCCCAACCAAGTCGTAGATCATTAGGTTTCTTGAGGCTTGAGCCTCCGTGCTTTTGACTCCCACACCATAGTCCACGAACTCTTTTCTTTTTCTGGTTTCGGCTGCCGTAACCATACAAAAGATGTATAAAGCTTTCTAAGCCTTCCTGATTTAAACTCAAGTCCTATGTCTCTCAGTGTCTATAACACATTTCTGTATTTACCCAAACGAAACAAGTGAAATGAACTTCTAAGAAATTGGCACATCCACCGTCACATTCAGGAAAGAAAAACTAATTCTGATGTCTTAAAGGATTTAAAATAATTCAGTAATATAGCCACTACAAAAAGACTAAAGGAAAGTTTCCTTACTAACAAACAGCAAAAGTTCTCTTAAAATTCCCTTCATTCATGTATCAGTTCCATCTTCTGAAATCACACCATGATAGCCAAGCGAATATCTGTCCTTCTCTTTCAAAACTCCCCCAAAGTCTCCCTCAAACACAGTACATACTGAAATAACCTAGGGGACCTGGACAAAATAAACTTGGACCCACTCTGATGCAAGTAATTGGTGATTTATTCGTACCTGCGCAGGGGCCGTTGTTCTGAGGCAAGCTGGCCCCGAAGTGCTGGGTTTTTTGTCTTTTATATCTATTTTTCTCTGCATAGCTTAAGTGAGCAGGGGGGGGATGAGGAATGTTGCCATTGGCAGGGTTATAGCTTGGTTGTCAATGCATACGTCTTAAATCACAATGGTTATGATTATATAATAATAATTAATCAAGCTTTGGTGAGTTTTCCACCATTGTTCATCTATTGAGAACTTGGGGGTTTTGTGAAACTTAGACTTTCCTTGCTTTGACTCTGGGGGCTGGGAGAGCAGGAGAACAGGAGAGGGGAAAGAGGGCTAGGTTACAAAAATACTAGACATTGCTTGTTTGTTATCACCCCATCCCCATCTCATGGTCTTATCTATAAATAACTCCAGATTTTTTTTCCTAGCATGAATCAGATGGAACTTCCCCATTCTCCCTTTCATGCATTCCTCCATTTCTATACAATAAAGCCTTAGAAATGAATCCAAAGAGATGGAGTTCCTCTTAGAGCTTAAGGGAAGAGAAAGATAATGTGAACAATCACATATTTTTTTTCCCTAACACATCACAATATTCCATAAACAAATAAGTCTTTCTTGTTTCTTTCCTCAAATGACACTCAGGCACTAGTCTCTTTGGTAATTATCACAACATAATCATCAGGTCTTATGTGGCTCCTCAAGACTTCATGCAAGAACTTAGAAGCAATGTTGAAGAAAGAGTGCTATTGTGAGTTGTACTTGTGCTATGATTTAAAAACATAGAAAATATTATCATAATGAAAAGAAGTACCCTAAATAACCAGCCGTGAAGAAAAATGTTTTCATCACTATGATCACACCAGGCCAAGAGCAACCACAGAGCTCCTTACTCCTTCATTCATGAAAATCTAATGTCAGTATCTGTATGCCCAACGATGCCTGGGTGTAGATCACTGTTTTTTTGAGGCTGTAGCCCCTGTACTTTTTACTATGGGGTATTCCTTTTTTCTCTTCCTGGTATGAGCTGCTACAACCACACAAAAGCTTTATAAATGTTTCCAAGCCTACTCTGATCTACTTGTGACATATCTCTAAATGCTCACTTGTATTCAGATTGCTCAATAAATAAGTGAAATATTTATCATTCATTTAATATTTTGAAAAGATGATCCTTTGAATTGGCAGCAAAGGATAACTCAAGCAGAGACTTTTGAAGAAAGTGGTCATTGAAATGGCTGTTGAAAAATGGGCACTATTTTAGCAGTATATTCTGCAGTATATTCTGCTAGGTCACAGAAAACTGTAAGAGTGATATAAAGTATGCCCAGGAGCAGGACTGCAAATGGTCAGTTTGTTATAAGCTCAGGCCCATAATGAGAGGACTGTGTCTGGCACGCATCAGGAAGTATTTCAAAGAATTCATAGGGATGGTGTGGAATATAGATAGACCAGAAAATTAAGGCCATTTGGTTGGCCATTCTCTAAAACTTGAACATTTTTTTTGTAAGCTATAAAAATAAATTTCCTTTGAAGGCAACGTTTCTATTTTATATGACATTAATATTTTTGCAAATGAAAGAATTTCAAGGTGGGATGTAGTGAGACAAGAGTTCTCATCTCCATTAACAGCTTTAAAATATTAATTAATTTATTTAAAAGCTTCTTGATACATAATAATTGTACATATTTATAGAGTACATATGATATTTGGATACACACATGTGGTGTGTAATGACCATATTAGGCATTTAGGATATTTATCACTTCAAACATTAATCATTTTAAGTCTCTTCTAGCAATTTTGAAATATACAATAAATCATTGCTAACAGGGCAGTGCCTGTGGTGCAAAGGAGTAGGGCTCTGGCCCCATATGCCTGAGGTGGCGGGTTCAAACCAGCCCTGGCCAAAAACTACACAATAAATAAAATAAAATAAAATAAATAAATCATTGCTAACAATAGCCACCCTACTGTGCTGCTGAACATGAGAACTCATTACTTCTGTCTGTATTTCCTCTATCTGCTTGTACCCATTAACCCAACATCTCTTCATCTCTTCTCCATGCTGAGCCTCTGGTAACTACAATTCTACACTCTACCTCCATGGATCCATTATTTTCTAGCTTTCACATATTAGTGAGAACATGTAATATTAGTCTTTTTGTGCATAGCTTATTCCAATTATCATAATGACCCCTAGTACCATCCATGTTGCTGCAAAGGGCAGGATTTCATTCTGTTTTATGGCTAAATAGTATTCCATTGCACACACACATATAGATAAATATAAAAGTATTTTTTAAATCCTATTCATCCCTTGATGGACACTTAGTTGATTTCATCTCTTGGCTATGGTGAATAGTGTTATAATACACATGGGGATACAGGTATCTCTTTGATATGTTGATTTCCTTTCTTTTGGATAAAAACCAAATAGTGAGATTTCTAGATTATATGATAGTTCTATTTTTAGTTTGAGAAATCTCCATTATGATCTCTATAGGGGTTGTACTAATTTACATTACCACCAACAGTGTATAACAGTTCCTCTTCTCTGTATCCTCACCAGCGTGTGTTATGTTTTGGTTTTTTGATATTAGATATTCTAATTAGAGTGAGATGACATCCCATGGTTTTGATGTGAATTTCCCTGATGATTAATGATGTTGAACATTTTTAATGTGCCCGATGGCCATTTGTCTGTCTTCTTTTGAGAAATGTCCATTCAGATTCTTTGACCACTTTTTAAATTGATTATTTGTTTTTTTGTTGTTGGGTTGTTAGAGTTCCTTGTATACTCTACAGTATACTCTACAATATCTACATATTAGTCCCTTTTCATCTTTAGCTTATTTTTAAGCAAAATATCAGTCACATTAAAACAGACTTCATATGCAAAAGAATAAGTGAGACAAAATGCCTATTTATCATTTCAATGCCAATTATAAATTAGTTAATAAAATGTGAAGAAAATAATTATTGCTCTTAGTTAAATGCTAATTCTATTTGGCTCCTGATTCTTTGTTCAAGTTTGTGTTCCTTTCTCCCTATTCATTCACAAGTCCTAAACGTTTTCCCTTTGAAATACCTTTTGTAGAATTTCTTTTATAGATGTGACTACAAAGTTCAGCACCTCCTCCCTAAACTCCTAAAAATCATGAAGAAAAAATAGGTGGAATTTTCAAGGAAAGAAGCCGACTTTAATAAATCTTGAAGAAAATCTAATCATCAGAGATGAGTATGCATATAAAACCAGCCTGGAGGAAGGAGATCCATTAGGGTCTGGGCACCAGTCAAGAGAATAATTGTAGGGAGTGGAAAACAGACTCAGTGCATCAAATCTCAGAAGATATTTTTATAAACGCGCTCTCAGAGGGTGAGGGCCCTTGCCACCCCAAAATGAACATCATAATTTTTATTTGTAAGAATGAGGGCAGAACTAGGATTTGGAAGGCTGCCCCTTTCACCTACAAATATTTATATCCAGCTTTGTCCCAGAGGTCTGCCTAATTTCCATTATTTGGTCTATCTGAATTGTACCTTATTTTTCCAAAATTTACTCCTACCTTATCTCTTTCAGGAAGACTTATTTGAATATTTTGCTCAAATGTGCTCTGTACTGCATTTAATAACATATCCATTTTGTGTGTTAAGCATTATTTGCCCCCAAAATTAAGTTTCTTGAGAAAAAGTAAATTCCTTCTGTGTTGCTTACCCTCCTTGATCAAATATTAAACTTACTTGTGGTGGGAGATTCAGGAATACCTAATAGTTTGACTTTAATGTATTTATACATTGCACTATTCATGTAATGTAAATTAATGATATATACTTAATCAATATATGCATCAAACCAAACCAAGTATCATCCTGACTGATACTTTCTGAGATGCTATCCATAACTACCATGTACTGTTCCAAAGAATTATTGTCTAGAAAATTAATAAGTACAACTTCTGTATGGAGGCAAAACAATATGCCACACTGTTATAACTGTTGACAATGAGTACTAATCAGAAGAAACATATTTCAAGTATCTGAACAGATTAATGTGTGTGTTTTCAATATCTGCCACTGTTGCAGACTCTGAGATTATCATGCAGGAAATTTTTTAGAAGTTCTTTGGGGACTAATGTATTACCTTTGAAAGGAAAGAAAATAAAGCAGTATTGGCAGAGGGAGAATTTGTCCATAATGGGGGAGTTGGAGAGTTCTGATACTGGAATGGCCCCTCAGAGGAGTCCTGATTGGGGGTCAGGGACAGTCTTGATAACCCGGCACAAATACATCAATTGTTGGATGTGGGATATCTCCAGAAGCAATCATGCCCTTATTAAAGGCAGCTTTCTCTAGCAGGGAGAGCATTCCTAGCAACTGGAGGGATAAGTCCTTCACTCTTGAAGATGAATCTGGGTGGCCCATCACACCATTAATTGAAGTTACTATATATTTTATTATTGTTACTTCTTATTACCTATTTATTCATTAGGACTTATCTTTTCTCCAGTTATATTATTCTATGGGTTATGATTGTGCCTTATGATATTTGTCTCCCTAAATATACTGTCTCCCTCAGTATAATACCTCATTCATTCTCAGTATTTAATAATGGGTTGTATCTGATAATTCAATGTCAGATTTAGTTTAAATCCTAGTATTCATTTAAAACCATTTTATTTGATCTTGAAATTAATACAATTTTTAAAGCTAACTATATGAGAGACTTCATTCAGAGAAGTGTTTGGGTCTGATCTAGACAGACAGAAGGGTGGTGGAGA
>CAUYQV010083567.1:0-16316 GCA_963574575.1 Galagoides demidoff | reverse complement strand
TAGCAACCTCCAACTCCTGGGCTCAAGCGAGTCTCCTGCCTCAGCCTCCCAAGTAGCTGGGACCACAGGCGCCCGCCACAATGCCCGGCCATTTTTTGGTTGCAGCCATTATTGTTGTTTGGCGGGCCCGGGCTGGGGATTCGAACCCGCCGCCTTAGGTGTACTTGGCTGGAGCCTTAGCCGATTGAGCCACAGGCGCCGAGCCGCTAAGCATCTTCTATTTAATCCACCAGACAATAACTGACGTGTGAGTGCTATTGCGAATGCCCATTTTACAGAGGGCAAAACAGAGTGAGAAAGTAGCTGTGCCTACATGGGAGCCCCCTTCACTGAACTCCTCTGCTGTCAGCACCATCTGGAATATGACCTTGGAGGTCCTCAGCATCATGTCTGTAGTCAGCTGCTTCTCTTGCTATCTGAGTATGGGGTGGGGGAAGTAGTAAGCGGGGAGAGAACAAAAACCACAGGTGCCAGAAGACATATTTATAGAAAGCAAATTAAAAATCAAATAAACATATATTTAAGAAAATAGAAAAGGGAAGAAAGAGTCAGGGCTGCCTCTCCCAATGGCAATGGTTTTAATAAAGCATGGGCCAGGAATGCTGTGTGTCTGCTTGATCCACTTGTTCTCCATTCCTGAGCAACTCCTCCTAATTCCTCAGCAAAACTCCTCCTAATGGCCAGCTTTGCCCCATTGTAAGGTTCATATGTGTGCCAAGCTTCCCTTCCTTTAAAGCTCAATCACAATTCTTCACAGCGAGTGCTTGATAGGTCTAAATGGGGCCATATCTTGTCCTTAAGCCAGTGACCACAGCCTGGGGGAGTGGACCCTGCTGACACATTTAGTCAGTTGGGCCCCCTTCTGGAACAGAAGATTAGAGGGGTCAGTTGTATATGAACCAAATCTGGGAACTCCAGGAAATATTGGGAAAAGAGGGAAGGGGGTCGGTGAATGAAAAGGAAGTGGCCAACAATTATCCAGTAAATATGACTTGTTTAAATTGCTTATTTTGCATGTATACTACTGGCTATCTAGCCATTCACATGTCGCTGACTGAAAGCTCCTTGAGGACAGGTATCTTGCAGTGGTATTTTTCTAAATATTTCTCTTCCCACCTGCTCTAGCACAGCTCACAACCTCCTCACGTATCGTGTATGTCCAATAAGAAGGTTGAATGATTTTTTTTTCTTTGTTTTCTGTCTAATGTCATCTGGAATGAAATAGGCAATCAAAGAAAATATTCAGTAATTCCATATATTGCCATGGGCAAGGGGAAGTAGATAGGCTGGGAAGATACTAAAAAAATTAAAGTTTAAAGTCAGTCTTCACCATTGAATAGAACCCCCCTGACCTTTGTTAAGGTCTAACTTGTACACTTAGATATGTTCTGCCGTCTGCCGTCCTGCTGGTGGGCATTTTGTAGGGACAAAGGTCCTGTCTTTTTAGCATGTTAAATGTGTTGTTAATGAAACTGGAACTTTCAGACTGCTATAGATTTATCATAGGCGGTGCGACACGAAGGGAAAGCTGTATTAACCTTTTGTTGATCCGAAGTCATTTCACCTCATGCTCAGGAGCCCAATTAACATTATTGATTTGAATCATACTCATCAAGATCAACTTATTTTGTGTTAATTTCCTTCAACACAGAGAGCTGAAACCAAGTACAGAGGAGTTAAGACAGAATGATTGATTTGACTATGGAAAGCAGGTTTTGTACCATAATCTCATTTTAATGCTTCAGTAGTTAAGTTGTGCCAAATTGCCTTTGATGAGGTGATCGTTTTCTGGTTGGGATTATGCTGAAGCCTATATTGGTCAGGTATTTTTATAATCGTGGCATGTAAGAAACTGCCTCATTGGTTCTCTGGCTCAGGCCTCTGCAGCTTGGCTCTGGTTTGACCGATCTGGGCTGAGTGGGTCTGCTCCAGGGTGCAGGACAACCAGCCTTCCCCCCAGGAGCTGTGTGTGTTCTGGGGTCCCAGCTAGAGGGAGAGAGGCTGCCAGGAACATGTACTGACAGAGTTCAAGAGCTAGGCCAGGTAACATAGGTACCCCCTGCTCACATTACACTCCTAAATTTCACTGGCCTGACCAAGCCTCATGGCCAAGACCAGTATCAATGGGACAGGGTCGGAAATGCTGCCCACAGTGGGAGGGGAAGGGAACAACCCTTTGCTGTACAATAATCCAAATTATCATGGGCCTTCTGGCCTTGCAACTCTCAGGTCAGGGTGCCTGGGCGAGGGATTCATATTTGGCGAACATCATGTTATCTAGCTAACTTTCTGACCTAAACTGGGAGAAAAAGTTTCAGAATTTTACTTAGGACCAAACTGGTGGGAAAAACCATTAGTCGAGATTGTGAACTCCTGGAGGGCAAAGATAGCATTGTGTTTTCTCTTGGGTCCTAAAAATCCTGGCCCATAGTAGAACGTCAGTGCATATTGAAGGAATGAATTAATGATGAATGGCGATGTTGTTTCCTTTGAAGAACAGTTAAGTAAGTCAGGAATGCATGGTACAAGCTAAATAGGGGGAAAAGCTGTTAAGCATTTAAAGCAATAATCTGAAGTGTGTGCGTGAGGGTGAGACACGCTCAGTACAAATGTGTACACACGCGTGCGCACACACACACGTGTGCAGGGTCTCCTTATGTATACGTTGATACTACGTATATAGTACATAATATGTATATGTACCATTTTCCTTAATTTACCTGATAACCCTGTAAGGAAGGAGAGACTACACACCCAGAAAGAGTTGGAGGTGAGATCTGAATCTCCCTTGTCTGACTCCAACTTGAACCTTCCATCTAGGGTCGCTTCTTGGAAAGGGGGCTGGTGAATTTTTATTTTCTTCCTCACAAGGACCTTCCTTTTACCTTGAGCCCGACTGTCTGACTCAGCGCAGCATCATCCCGCCCCACCCCTACCAACCTGTTAAAACTGGACACACGGAACTCAAGAAAAAATGGAGCAAATGGCCTGAGATAGAAGGCTGCTTTCCCTTTCCATTTGAAATTAATGTTCACTATATAAAAAACATAAAGCATATCCATCCCCAGGGACTTGCCTGACATTTTAAAACTTTCATCTGCTTTAATTCACGACGTTCTCGATGTGAATTTACACATTGCTCAGCCCCGGTGGCTAGTTGGCCGCGATGCGCGCTTTCCTCTCCCGTTGCGCAGGCCTGAGATTTCCACGGGCCCAAACAAATTATATAGCTTATTTAGCTCTCTCTAAAAACAATAATGGGCCTATTCAGATTTTATCTGTAATTTCACTTTGTTGTTGAACAGTATTAATAATGCTGCTGTAAACCAAGGCAGGGCAGTGCTCCCTGAGTCTCCCAGGCTTCAGCCGTAGGATGGATGGCAGCCGGCAGAGCACAAAGGGAAACGCGTAGATCGTCCCTGCGCTACTCAGACATCCTTGCCTGGATCGGAGCCGCGTTCATATCACATCTTGCAGATTTGGCAAGGGCTTTAAGAGTCCTGTATTTCAAGCTGGTTTTTATAGAAACTTGCAGCAGAACTGGGCAGGATTAATCATGGCTGAGATATATCACACTTAGTACAGTATTAAATTGTAGCCATGGAAGGATGCAGAACCAGTTCATAACCTTATAAGAACATCGCGTGCTACAGTAATCAGGGAGAAATACTGTATATCCAAATTAATGGCAAATAAAATGTCTTGCCCTCTGTTTTTGCGTGTCAGGCGCATTTCCTTTCTTTTACCCTAGAACGGATGATAACTGGCCAAGGCGAGCCTTATGTCTTTCTGGAATTTATTATCACGGGGGGACTGTGCATGTGGAGGGAGTCTGCTCTGGCTGTCCTTAGCTTGGCAAAGAGACCTAGGAAGATCTTCCTTCATTCCTGATTTATTACTCACCTACTACGTGCTAGACACTGTGCAGAGTGTGGGAGTTACCAAGTACTTCACTCTCTGTCTCTTACCTCATAGGGCTGCCTGGGCCTGGGTTGATAGCATGGGAGGAATCAACTGGGATTCTGAAATGCTCCCTGCTGCCTGCTGGAGTTTTATAGGTTTTCATGGGTCTGAGTCTTAGCTGGGATAGACATGTGCATATTTTTAAGAGGACCCTTGGAAGATCTTTAGAGATTAGTTCTGGTATTGCCTGTGCCCCAGAAATGAGGAAGTTTTGTCCTTATTTGGCTGAAGTGTTGAGTAAAAGTAAATTACAGTACAGATTGGACAGCAGTGTGAGGGGTGGTCAATGTCTCCTTTCCTTCAAAAAAAAGTATTATCAGTCAGTGAGGGAAATGGCCAAATAGATTCACGTGAAGATTCATTGGATCTCCCCAAAGACACTTTTAAGAGTCAGTAGGCTGGGGCAACACCTGTGGCTCAAAGGAGTAGAATGCTGACCCCATATGTTGGAGGTGGCGGGTTCAAACCCAGCCCTGGCCAAAAATTGCAAAAAACAAACAGACAAAAAAAAAAAAAAAAAAGAATTGGTAGGCTGAGTTACGTCCAAGAATCTCTCTCGAGCCTAGGTTTCTAGATGTGTGATGGGCAAAGTTATTATATCTCTCACCTATACCCTCATTTTCTTTTTTCAAAGACAGCCATCAAAATGAAGTTTACTTCTGTGGCTATTTTAGAGCAGGCCTTACCTTTAACTGTTGATTTCACTATGAGAAATGGCCAACAGTAAGAAAGTTCTTAGCCAAATATTCCTAAGTCTTATAAAAATGAGACAAGTAGTGGCTAGGGTTCCGCTGTGGCCCTCTGACTCAACCTCTTGCCCGTGATGTAGCCCGATGATACTGTCACTTTATTCCAGCCTGCCATCAACTCTCTTTCAGGCTGGTTCAACTTTGCTTTTGACTTTCTTATGACATAATAAACTCCTCCTTTAATTTGAGGTGGAGAATTTTCTTTCCTTCTTTCTTTTTTTTTACAGTTTTTGGCCAGGGCTGGGTTTGAACCCACCACCTCTGGCATATGGGGCCTGCACCCTACTCCTTTGAGCCACAGGCACCGCCCCTAGGTGGAGCATTTTCTAAGGATTTCAGAACCTGCCATGTTGAGATTCAAGGGAAGAATGTTCCAAAGAGAAATTTTTTTTTTTTTAGGGGGGGCAGTTAATGGACCATCATGTCCTGCCACAAACACACATATCAGGGTATAAACCCAGGGGCCTCAGGCTTCCCAGCTCACCCACAGGAGATGCTAGCTCTGATCCCACCAAAGAGAAAACATTTTCTGTTTTTTCCCAGTGTGTTCCTTATCCCTGTGTGAGTGTGGTCAGGCATCTTTATTTCTGAACATGTCCTCTACTTATTTACATAATAAACTTCTCCCAAACAGTTGCAGTTATTTCTTTTTCTCCTTTTAGTTTTCAAATTGGGTCTTTTCTCCTTCTGGTAGTTAAGTGAGTCACTTAAATTTTATAGTCTTTTTGAGTTCAGATCATACGGATGCTGATTTTTGCCAGATGTAGTCATGGCCTGCTACTGGGATTCTTACCATACACATAACGATATCGATAACTAGAAAGATGCTTTTCAGTCTGTAAGCGAGAGGCTTTAACAAAGATGCCTCCCTCTGTTTAGGAGAGTTTGGGGGAGAGATGTTTGTTCTCCTGGAGGATTTGAAATCTCAGAGAGTTCTCCTGGCCTGGAAAGGGTGGGTTTGTTCCCCACAGTGCTCCTGAAATGTCACAAACATGGGCATTTCAGGCCATCAGAAGTGAAGATGTGGCTGGCAGGGTGTGTCCATCTATTTATTTTGTTCAAGTATTCAAGTATTTGTAGGGATATTGCCCTAGAGAAGGAGAAAGAGCCATGCTGAGTTTTCTGGATGGCTCTCCCCTTCTGCCCACCGATTTTTAATTTTTCAATCTATCTTATAACGTGTTCATTGAGAGCTCATTGATTTCCAGACATTGGGGAAACAAGATAAATAAAATGTGGCCTCTGATCCTTAGGAGATTTGAGCTCAAGGGACAAAGAGATACATTAATAATTTTAGCACCATGTCATTAAAAAAAAGTGTATATACCGTGTACGTCCAATAGGTATATGGGCTGGACTAGAAAGTCAGGATAGCGTTGCTGGAGAAGGGCAGTTTGAGCTGGCTTTTGTGTGACAGTGCAGAATATGGGGAAACAAAGTAATAGATAAAGAGTAGCAATCACAATAACAGAAGAAAAATGGACACACTCACACGAGTTCATGTCTATCAAATGCTTCCTGTGTGCCAGGTCCATCCCCAGGTGCTTTCCGTTCATCTCGTGTAATCCTTACACCAAATGTGTGTGGGAGGGCCTGTTACCATCTCTGTTTTACATGAGCTTTGGGGCATGGAGAAACAAATCTGTTCAAGGTCAATTAGCCGAGCAGTGGCAGAGCTGGGTTTGAACCTGGACAAGCTGGGAAGTTGCAAAGAACTGTTCTTGACCGAAGGAGCATCAGGGTGGAGAGGCATGACGGGCTGGCTCTGTCGGAGAGGGCAGCAGGCTCTGGGGTTGGAGGCGGGTGATGTGATCACACCACTGGATGTATGGGAGCTTTTTTTTTTTTTAATTTTATTAAGTCAAGTACACGTAGATCATGAATACATTCATGCATATGTGGGGTACAGTGTGCTGATTTTTTTAATACAGTCTGATGTGGTTACATCAAACCAATCATCATAGCTTTCACCTCATTTACTTGATTATTGGGCCAAACATCTATGTTCTACACTTTACAGATTTGACTTGTACCCTTGTCATATGCTCCATAGGTGTGGTCCCGCCTTTTACCCTCCCTCTGTCAAACCTCCCCCCACCCCTCCCTTCCCGCTCCATTTCTCTCCTTCATCCTGGGCTATAGTTGGGTTCTATCTTTCATAAGAAAGTGTGAGTAAATATAAGTAGGTTTCATAGAAGTACTGAGTATATTGGATACTTAAGAGACGGGATAGTGTGAGCTGAAGGGCAGAGGAGCGTGGTGGAGAGGACTGGCATCTGCCTGGAGTCGTTATCCTCTTGTTTTCTTGGTCTGGCCTTCTATTTATCCTCATGTCTCAGCCTAAATATGACAGTGTCTCAGGAAGACCTTTCCTGAACTCCTAAACTAAGTAAGAGCTCCTTACTATTCTCATTTTTTGAGAATGAGAATTTTTTTCTCTCCCCTACTGGACTATGAAGTCCTGACAAACCATACTGAATCTACTCCATTCCCCCTGAATTCTAATGTCTAGTGCAGTGTTTTTCAACTTTTTAAAAAATCCCATGGTACACTTGAACCTATAGTTAAACTTCCACAGCACACGTAAATTGTTTATCAAAAAAAAAAAAAAGAAGAGTTAAAAAAAAAAAAAAGAACATACTTACTGTGCCCCGAACTTCTTTTGAAAATAATTTAACTAATGATCTTTAAAAATTTTCTTGGAATGCCTAAGATCTTCTCATGGCACAGCAGCGTGCTGCGGCACACCGGTTGAAATCACTGGCCTAGTGCCTGGTGCATAGCAGATGTCCAGTAAAGACTCATTGGCTGGACAGCTGAATAGTGGTTAGACCCTTGTATTTATTTATTTTTGGGGGGACAGGGTCTTACTCTGTTAGGCTGGAATGCAGTGGTGTCATCATAACCTCATCCTCCTGGCTCAGCCTCCTGAGTGTCTGGGGCTATAGATATGTGCCATCATGTCCAGCTAATTTTTGTATTTTTTTTTGGTAGAAATTCTTATATTTACTTTCTTCATGAATGGCTCGTCTGTTGTTAGTTTTGTAGTTTTATCATATTTTCCACATCATCCATAAACTGAGTTCTATAAACCATGATCATCTTCATACAGGAGGTATCCAAATGCAGGAATACCTTCTTTCATTGTGCTTTATTTATTGTTTTCTATTTTTAGTCTATACCTGGTCTTGAACTGCTGAGTATAAGCGATCCTCCCACCTTGGCCCCCAGAGTGCTGGGATTACAGGTGTGAGGCACTGCTCTGGCCTTTATTGTGCTTTGCTTTATTCACCTCACGGATGCTGTGAGCTTTACAAGTCGAAGGTTTGTGGCAGCCCCGCCTCCGGCAAGGGTGTTAGTTCCATTTTTTGAACATCATGTGCTCACTTCATGTGTCTTTGTCACTTTTTGGTATTTCTTGCAACATTTCAAACTTTTTCATTATTATATCTTTTGTGGTGATCTGTGATCAATGACCTATCGTGTTGCTTTTGCTATTATTTTGGGGTCTCACAGGCCGTACGCATATAAGACGGTGAACTCCATCTGTCCTTGTCAGGTGCATTCTGACTGCTCTATCAATTAGCCATCCCCCTGCCTCTTTCTCTCTCCTCAGGCCTCCCTGTTCCCTGAGGCACAATAATATTGAAATTAGGCCAGTTAATAACTCTGCAATGGTCTCTAAGTGATCAATTGAAAGGAAGAGTCATATGCCTTTTGTTTTAAGTAAAAACCTAGAAATGATTTAAGTTTAGGGAGAAGGCATATTAAAAGCCAAGACAGGCCAAAACCTAGGCCTCTCATGCCAAACAGTTAGCCAAGTTGTGAATGCAAGGGAAAAGGCCTTGAAGGAAATTAAAAGTGCTATGCCAGTGAACCCGGGAATGATGAGAAAGTGTCAACAGCTTTATTGCTGATACGGCGAAAATTTGAGTGATCTGGATAAAAGATCAAAGTAGCCATAGCATTTTCTTAAGCTACAGCCTAATTCAGAGCAAGTCCTCAAATCACTTTAATTATTTGAAGTGTGAGAAAGGTGAAGAAGCTACAGAAGAAAAGTTGGAAGCTAGCAGAGGTTGGTTCGTGAGGTTTAAGGAAAGAAGCTGTGTCTATAGTATAAATGTGCAAGTGAAGTAGCAAATGCTGATGGAGAAGCTGCAGCAGGTTATCTAGAAGACTGAGCTAAGATAATTGGTGAAGGTAGCTGCCCTGAGAAAGAGATTTTCAGTGTAGACAAAACAGCCTTCTACTGGAAAAAGAAGCCATCTAGGACTTTCCAAGCTAGAGAGGAGATGTCAATGTTTGCTTTCAAGGGAAAGGCTGACTCTCCTCTCAGGGGATAATGCAGTGGCTACTTCAAGTTAGAGCCAATACTTACTGACCATTCTTAAAATCCTCAGAAATTATGCTGTATTTACTCTGTAGAACCTTAATGACAGCACATTTGTTTACAGCTTGGTTTATTGAATGTTTGAAGCCCACTGTTGAGACCTACAACTTTGAAAAAAAGATTCCTTTCAAAATATTATTGCTCATTGAAAGTGCACCTGGTCACCCAAGGGCTCTGTTGGAGATATACAAGGAGAAGAATGTTGTTTCCCTACCTGCTAACATACCAACCATTCTGCAGCTCGTGGAACATGAAGTAATTTCACCTTTCAAGCCTTGTTACTTAAGAAATACATTCTGTTGCTACTATAGACAGAGAGATTCCTCTGTTGGACCTGGGCAAAGTCAACGGAAAATCTCTTGGAAAGGATTCATCATATTTGTGATTCATGAGAAGAGGTAAACATGTCAACATGAACAGGAATTTGGAACACGTAGATTCCAACCCTCATATCATGGATGACTTTGGGGGGTTCAAAACGTCAGTGAAGGAAGTAACTTCAGATATGGCGGGAATAGCTTCAGAACCAGAACTAGATGCGGGGCCTGAAATTGTGACTGAACTGCTGCCATCTCATGATCAAACTCGAACAGATAAGGAGTTGCTTCTTATGAATGAGTAAAGAAATTGGTTTCTTGAGATGAAATCTACTCCTGGTGAAGATGCCATGAGTATTGTTAAAATGACGACAAAGGGTTTAATACATAACTTTGTTGGTAAAGCGGCAGCAGGGTTTGAGAAGATTGCCTCCAATTTGAAAAAAGTCCTGCTGCAGATGAAATGCTATCAAATAGCATCATGTGCTACAGAAAAATCTTTCTCGAATGGAAGAGGCAATCAGTGTGGCAAACTTTATTGTTGCCACTGCCTCCCCAGCCTTTGGCAGACACCATCTTCATCAGTCAGCAGCTATCAACACTGAAGCAAGAGCCTCCACCGGCAAAAAGATTATGACTCGCTAGAGGCTAAGAGGATTGTTAGCATTTCTAGCAATAAAGTACATTTAAATTAAGGTATGTATATTGTTTTTTAAGATACAATGCTATTGCACATTTAATAGACTATGATAGAGTTTAAATATAACCTTTTGTATATACTGTGACACCAAAAAAGTTCTGTGACTTGCTTTATTGCGATGTTTACTTTACTGTGGTGGTCTGGAACAGAACCTGCAATATCCCTGAGGTATGCCTAAAATAGTCCTTGAGCTAAAGAAGTATTTTTCTTTCCAGCAGCTTAGATTCAACGTACATGTTTATAATAGGAAATCACTTCTTATTCTTAGATTTTTCCTTCCAACCAGCACATTGGATTATACCATGACAAGGCACAGTAAAAATAACTGTTGAGCTATAGGCTCAGCATAACTGGAGAAGCAAAGGGTTTGGGGGTTATTTGTGGATTCTTCTTTATCTTAAGCAGACTTTTAAGGGGGCCATCAAGTTCTTTTAGGCTGGCATGATTCTTCTGCAGGATGTCCTTACTTAGGCCTTTAGTAGGAAGCAGGTCCATACTATTGAGTTTTTTTTATTTAAGAGACAGAGTCTCCCTTTATTGCCCTTGGTAGAGCGCTGTGGAGTCACAGCTCACAGCAACCTCCAACTCCTGGGCTTAGACAATTCTCCTGCCTCAGCCTCCCAAGTAGCTGGGACTACAGGCGCCCACCACAACACCCAGCTATTTTGTTGTTGTTGTTGTTGTTGCAGTTTGGCTGGGGCTGGGTTTAAACCTGCCACCCTCAGTATACGGGGCCAGTGCCCTACTCATTGAGCCACAGGCACTGCCCAGTCCATACTATTGAATCCACATGTGTGTGAGTCAGAAATGGATCTCCGAAATATTTGTTTCACACTTGATGGGGGATCCAGCTTTGCTTCTCTGGTCATCAGTAGATATGAGTTGCATAGGTCACCATGAATGTTCTGAGACAGACTGTGTTATGGTCTATTATTTCACTTCCAAGGAACACAGTCCTTTCTGATTCACCCATGCACGTTTCAATGTACTGGGCTTTTTGGTGTTGCTGGGAGGGTGTAATTTATTTCTGTCCACATGGACTTCATGTTTCTTGATTATGTGTATCTCAAAACTTAAGTAATGACCCATGTATCGCCCTTTAGCTGGAGTTCAGCCTATTTCCATCAGATTCTGTATGTGAACATGTGTCCACAGACCTGTGCCCTCTTACTGGGTACACTACTCAAACCCGACACTGGGGCCGGGGGCCTTGCTGGGGCCCTTTCTGAAACGAGTGCATTCATTATTTGTACTCATTGATCAGGCATCTCTCCTATGATGAGAGGTTTTCTGAAATGAGGGCATTCGTTAATTGTACATAATCAGGCATTTTTCTTACAGTGAGAGGATTTCTGGGCTATCCTTTTCCTCAGAAATGACCAGTGGGTTTCTGTCGGAAGGGGAGGCTTCTGCGACTAGTCTTCCCCGAGCTCCCACTGGCCCATTCTCCCCGCCTTTGGAGGCGGTTCTCCAGATGAGCGTGTGACCATAGAGCCACAGAATCTTCACAGTCAACCCCTGGGTTGGACTGGATTGGTGGCTTTCAATTTAAAAAATTTTTCTGACTGTGACTGACATTAAGGAATGTATTTTCCATTATAATCCTCATGCACATGGCTATTTACATAACTGAATCAGAAGTGTCACAAAATGATATTTACCTTTTCAGTCTCTGGTATGTCTATTCTGTATTCTATTAAAAAAATGCTGGGAGCAACCCTAGAAATCGCTTCTATACGCCACTACAGTTTGAGAAATAATGGCTGGATCTTCTAGTTTTCATTAGATATACTTCTGAGACCTACTCTGATGTCTTCCTCCCATGGATGAGAGAGGGATCCTCAGGTGTGATCCCAATATGGAACAACTAGTTAGTGGCAAAGCTGGGGCTGTAGCCCAGGATTCCTAACTTTGATCCAGCATTTATAAATAATTACCTTTCACTCAGAAATATATCTGATTTTATCTCGTGCTGCTTTTTTGTGTGTGCATGTCACTTTTTTTCCCAAGGAGGTACTGAGTTGCAAACGAATGAGGTCTAGGTATCGATAGCTGATGCTTTTCTGGCTGGATCCAACTGCCCCTCTCTCCCTTTGTAGACTCCTATTCTTGCCCAGAGGACTCAACTGGCTTTAAAGTTGTGTTTATTGTACACACAGAGGCAGCAGACCTGGTTCCCACTGCTCTGGTCCTACAGGACAAAAGGCCCTGGTCTTTGTCTTCATAGTTTACTGTTAAATCGGAGTCATGTGGCAGACTCCATCCTATCGGCAGCACATCTAGCTGAACAGAATTATTAAGAATGTGCTTTGGGAAGAGGGGTCTACCCTGAGGTTTTTTTTTTTTTTTTTTTTTTGGTCTATGTTTAAAAGGAATCCGCTTCCTCCTTGGGGAAGCTTTAAGCTATGATTACCAGAGGAAAGAGAGGTGCCAGAGGTGCCCACCATCGATTGGAGTCGGGGAAGCCCCTCACCCTGGCACTGCTGCTTGACCTTCCTCCTGGCCAGTGGGGTCTGTTGTCCCTTCTCCAGTTGAAATCTATCCCGTTACAGCAAGAGGCCATGCCTGCCAAGCATGGTCACAGCAACTGGATTTTGCACGTTCCCATTCAAAATATTCAGTCTAAAAATATGCGCCCAATGGGACAAGATATTTAAAATCTATGCTAGGCTATTCCACCAAATCTGGAAAATGGGCTTTCTGTGTTAGTGTAGCGTTTCTTTTCCCCTTTCTGATCACCGATCAGTCCCCTTCCTGCTCACCGATCAGTCCCCTTCCTTTAGCTGTCCGAGACCGCTGGGGGTGTCTCCAGAACGCTTGCATCCCTGGCTGTGGTGTGAGGGAGGGGAGAATGGCAGGGGAGTGTCACCAGAGTGCCGCATGCTTGTGCGGCCAGCACACCTTCACCTCCGTGATACCAAGCATCACAGTCGAGCAATTCTATGATGCTTAATTTTATGGCTCAGAATTATCTGCTGTAATTCTAATAGTGCCTGGGCTGTGATTCCTGTGTGTTTGAACTCGTGAGAGCAGATACCTGTGTGTATTCACCCTACCCCATTCAGGAGCACAGCGCTATACTCTCCTTTGAAGTGCCATAGGCAGCTGTTCTAGCTTTTGCCCATCTCTCCTGTTGGCTGAGTGGCATGGAGGGACCTCTTTCTGTAGTATAGTGCTTTGGCTGGTGTAATTCTGATTTAGAAAAACAGCTTTGCTTGGAGAGAAACATTAATTAGATGCAAAGAGGGAGTTATTTTATCCTTTGAGTCAGGGGGAGTGGGGAGTTGACGGAGAGAAAAAAGTACCCCAAATAAATTATCTCCTATTTGTGCGATGTTTTATGCTTGTCAGCTGTCTGTTGCCAGAGAACCACAATGTAGCTAAATACTTGTGACACCTTGCCCAATCAAGGTATAGCAAAAGGATGTTATGGAAGCCTCTTTGTGACAACCTGTGCTAGTTTACATTAGCTTAACCAATCGCTTTTTCCTCTGTGCTCGGAGAAATTTGTTAAATTAATTCAGTTGCAATTAGCAGATTTATGGGAAAGTACCCTGTTATCCTTTAATTGGAGAGCATAAAACTACAAACTGAATCCGCTAGTTCTATTTGTGTAATAGGCAATCTATCTACGACAAGATTTGATCGATGGAGTCGTATGATGCCCTTGCCTTGTTTTATATTGGCTGTCAGCGCTTAACTGGGACTGAAGTATCTGGGTAACAAAAATTGATATAATGACTTAATGCGCCTTATTCTCTTTGAGCTACATCAGTTTAGAGCACTTCTGAGAGAAAAATGTCTGGAAAATATCAGGGAGTCATTTATCAACCTGTTTTCATTAGCATACTGCCTGGCTCTGGCAAGGATTTGAATAAAAAAAAAAGCAGGATGGTACAATTTATTTCAGGCCCCATATTTCTTGGATGAAAGGAGACCTCTAATAAAAGGAAAATACAGAAAGATGCTTTTTATAGCTGGTTTTTCCCTAACTGCAAACCTTACCCCCTAAAGCTTTTTTTGTTTGTGTGGGTTTTTTGCTGTTCAAAATGTGCTGGGGAACACATCCCCAGGAAGGTAATTAGAAGAGTGATGCCGAATGCGTGGAGGTGACGATAGGAGAGAAAAAAGTGTTTATCAAAAACAAATTTAACCAAAAATACCCAGGCATGCCGTGAGTATATGTCTCTCTGTCTCTGTTTGCTTGGCTGCGTGCGCCTGTTTGTATGTTTATAATACACAGTCAAACAGCGAACATGGAGAGAAGTTCTCTGCATAAGTGGGCGTTTTGTAGCATGAAAAGATTCCACAAAGTTAAGATAACAGTGTTTTTAGCTCTCTGGAGTTGGAGCTGAAGGGAAATAGAAACAGATCAAAATGTTTGTAGAGTGGGCAAAATGCATTTGGTATATGGAGTCATTTGTCCTCCCCACTGTAGGATGCAAACCACAAGAGGTAATAATAACTGAAAGGCAGTTGTATGGGAGTGAGTCCTTTTTTGCATGAAATTTTTATGCATCAGTCAGCCTGCATACAGTGCGCCTAATGTATAAAATAAATTGGTGCATAAATCAGATTAAGAGCAGCATGTTGCCAACTTTCACATTTGCACACAGGAATTCAATATGGATATGGAGGAATTCCCACTTTTTTAATCTCTAAGAGAAGATGGGGAATCTCTCAGGTAGGCTTTGCACGCAGGGACATTTTATTCACTTACCTTCTCCCCCTCCCCGCCCCAGACAACAACAGAAGCAGCGTGATGGGTAGTAAGAGCAGCAGCGTGGAGCCTCCTGGAACACCAGCCGCATGCGGAGGGGAGCAGCACGGTGTTTAAGATAATATTGCAACCCTGCCTATAGCTCCTAATTATGTCGAGGAATCGGTGTGCCAATCGATCGTGATTTATGGTGGGAATAAGCAAGTGCACACTGCTCACATTGATCTGCATGTAAATTCCTTGACATAATAAGAAGTTATTATCAACGACAGTCACTGTCTGACTGCTAATTCACCGGCACACCCTTCCGCCCGTGGGAGCGTGGCATCTGCACGCTGCCTGCAGGTTTGTCCTCCCTCGTGCCTGGTGTCAGTCTGTACATCTGGGAACTGAGGGACAGCTACGGAGTAGGTGAGGGTGGAGGTCCCACTCACCATTTCTCTGTCAAACAGCAATCCACAACTAACCAAGACATTGGGTTGTATCTTGCTTTTTTTTTTTTTAAAGCAAGAAATATTCTCTAGGCATGCAAATCCAGGTTTAAACCATATCATAAATATTTTCCAAGTGTTATGTCTATTAAAGTTGTTAATACCATTTCCCCCAAAGGTCTTCATAGCAAATTATCAGTTGATAAAAACACAGTTGCATTTATACTCCTTTCCTTCTCTTATTTATGCCTTTAAAAATTATAAAGAACCGTTTACCATTTTTGCTTCTTAAATCTCACATGCACTTGTTTGCTTCTGCATTTCTGCTGGCCTAGAGCTTTTTAAAAAATTGAATCTTCAAGCTTCTCTTTGTTCTTCCTTTTCCCCTTTCCCTCTGACAAGGCCTCATAAACCCATCCCCTACGGCTGCACCTCTCTCTCCTCCCTTTGGTAATCTTTGCTAACTGACCTGAAAAGTCTTTATTCACATTCAGAGTCCAGGTAGGAGGTGGCGGGTCTCCTCTTCGCTTGCTTTCTGTGGGTAAAATTTCTCTGTCCCTGCCTGAAATGTTACATTACCTGTAGCTAGCAGTTTCTTGCTGAAAACATTCTGTCATGTTCCTCTATGGCCTGAGTTTTTCTCCCTGCTTAAGAGTCTGGCGCATTGGGAAGTTATTCTTTTAAATGAATGTAGTTGAAGTGTGGTTGCTGTGTTCTCATCCACCCCTTTGCCTCTTCTCCATTTGTATGAGAAGATCATTGCTTTTGGTAGGAGAGTACTGGAGAAATTGGGATAATGGACATGTACCTTGCAAAGTGAGTCATTTGTTCCACATATGACTTGCTTTACCTGGAGCAGTATATACAGATGGTTTTTTAAAAAAATTTTCTTATAGCATAACTATGTACATTAATGCAATCATGGGGTACAGTGTCCTGTTTTCATATACATTTTGAAATACTCTTATCGAACTGGTTAACATAACCTTCATGTCATTTTCTTAGTTATTGAGTTAAGACATTCATACTCTGCTTTTAGATTCACT
>CAUYQV010083564.1:0-23103 GCA_963574575.1 Galagoides demidoff | reverse complement strand
AGGAGGCTGTCCCAATTCAGTATATGAATAAGAATAGTCATTGATTGGACCTGTGGACTAAGACTTACAGTATTTCAAAGAAAAATCAGATAGGGAACATGGAAAGGAGACATTAATATTAGTCAGTTCTGCATTTTTACCCTTCATTTAGCTCTTTTTAAATTTTTTTCTTTAAATGTACCATTGTATTATGCACATTAGGTGAGGTCCCACCAAATACCTTCCTTCCTCCCAACTTCCCCCATCCTCTCTCCCTCCTCTTCTCTCTTTCTTTCTGGACTATAGTTATGTTTTATCATTCATATGAATGTGTTGGTTTCATAGTAGTATTAAGTACATTGGGTACTTTTTGTTCCATTCTTGAGATACTTTACTAAGAATATATTCCAGCTCATCCAGGTAA
This sequence comes from Galagoides demidoff, assembly GCA_963574575.1. Taxonomy (NCBI): domain Eukaryota; kingdom Metazoa; phylum Chordata; class Mammalia; order Primates; family Galagidae; genus Galagoides; species Galagoides demidoff. The sequence continues at coordinate 22,700 of CAUYQV010083564.1, read as the reverse complement.
ACATAAAAGAGGTAATGGCTCCATCTTTTTTATGGCTGCATAGTATTCCATGGTGTACATATTATGAATTGGGCTGCAATAAACATTCTAGGGCAAATATCTTTGTTGTAAAATGAGTTTTGATAATCTGAATATATACCTAGTAGAGGAATTGCAGGATCGAACAGTAGGTCTACTTTTAGTTCCTTGTGTATTCTCCAAACTTCTTTCCTAAAGGACTATATTAGTTTGCATTCCCACCAGCAGTGCAGAAATGTTCCCTTCTCTCTGCATCCATGCCAACATCTGTAGTTTTGGGATTCTATGATGTGGACTAATCTTACTGGAATTAGATGATATCTCAAAGTGGTTTTGATTTCCATTTCTCTGATGATTAAAGATGATGAGCATTTTTTTTATGTGCTTATAGGATATGCGCCTGTCTTCTTCAGAGAAGCTTCTGTTCAACTCTCTTGCCCACAAAGAAATGGGATTATTTGTTCTTTTCTTACTGAGTAGTTAGAGTTCACTGTGGATTCTAGTTGTCAGACCCATGTCAGAAATTTAATCTGCAAAAATCTTTTCCCACTCTGAAAGCTGTCTGTTTGCTTTACTAACTGTGCTCTTGGCTGTGCTGAAGCTTTTTAGTTTGATCAGATCCCAGTAATATATTTTTGGTGTTGCTTCAATTGCCAAGGGGATCCTCTTCATAAAATATTTTCCCAGGCTGATTGCTTCAAGTGTTTTCTCTGAACTCACTTCTAGTATTTTTATAGTTTCATGTCTTAAGTTTGAATCTTTTATCTAGTGAGAATCAATTTTTGTTAATGGTGAAAGGTGTGAGTCCAGTTTCAGTCTTCTACAGGTCGCCAGCCAGTTCACCCAGCACCATTTGTTAAATAGGGAGTCTTTCCCCTAGTGAATGTTTTGATAGGCTTATCAAAGATCAAACAATGATAAGTGGCTGGGTACATCTCTTGGTTCTCTATTCTGTTCCATACGTCTACCACTCTGTTTTTGTGCCAGTATCATGCTGTTTTGATCACTATAGATACACAGTATAGCCAGAAGCCTGGTAAAGTGATACCTCCTGATTTGTTTTCATTTATGAGTAACGTATTAGATATTTGAGGTTTTTTCTGATTCCATATAAAATGAAATACGTTTAGTTAATTAACCAATAAGCAGTGTAAGCAGGGTGCTTAAGGAGGAAAGGAGGGGATGTTAAAGAGTTCCCTGACCTGATCACTGTCTCCCTTGACTTTAGTTCAATTTTTATATTGTGTTTACCTGCCATATTTTACTGTAATCTACATTATTAAATGTTTTCTTTGGCATGGTAAGTGATCACAGTTTAAGTTTGGCTTGAAGGTGTCAAGATACCACATTTGTTTCTAGCTCATAGTTTGAGAGTTTTGCTTCCATTCAATGTTAGCACAGCTGGCTGTAAGAATCCTTAAACTATTTTCAACAATGGAAGCTCTGAGAGGGCACCATACTGGATGATACTGATGACATCACCTTGCCTAAATGCAGCCTGGTAATTATTTATTCATTTTTCTCATGTGTTTTAAAACCTTGTGGGTGCCAGGCATTGTGCTGACACTAGAAATTAATGACAAAAAAGACCCAGTCCTATTTCCTTTCACAATAGGTCAGGCTAATAAGTAGAGAGAAACTCATAATGCAATAATTAAATATTGTGATAATAAGTTCAATTAATACCCTCAGCCTAGGTCAGACTATGTGTTATAGTTACATTGATCCAAATGTCTTCTTCCACCCAGACGCAGTTGATTTTTACAACAACTCAAAAAGCGAAACCCAGATTTTTTTAATTGAGGAAAAATTCAAAAACCTAAAATATACCCACTAGGCCATACTTATTTACAAACATAGACATTTCAGCTTTTCTATTTGGAGAAGCAATTCTCAAACCATAATTGTCTAATTTCATCTTCTATGGTATGTATGCATCCTCCTTGCAACCAAAGATAATTATCCCTGAGTACACGAACCTAAAATTTGGATTAGGACTGCCTGAAACCACTCTGGAAGTGCTGAAACCACAATAGAAGAAGGAATGAGTACAATACCAGTGTGGGTTGTTAAGCATAAACATCAAGATCTGAATTTTCTTAAAAAAAAAAAAAACAACAACACATGGATCAGTAGCTGTAACCAAGGTCTTTTATAATTTTACTACAAGTGATATAAATCTGTGGATCCTCCTTTAATTTTGCTATTTAAAAGAACAGTTTAGATTTTTTTTCAGATCTGGTCGTAGGTTATGGGAAAGGGCGATATATATACTTGAGAAACCAACACTATCTATTTACATATTAATATTTATGTCTTTATCTGAATCCATCATCTACTTCATCTGAATACACAAAGATTTGGGATATAAATAAAAGGTCAGTGTAACACTTTAAATAACCCCAAATTTATATATTTTCATGTATAATGAGAGACAAAGATGGTTCTGACTCTTACAAAGTAAGGAAAGTGAGGCTTAGGGATATCTGTGATTTTCCCAAGATCACATAAAGTTGTTCTGTGATAGAGTCAGGAGTAAACCTTGATGGTTTCCCGGATGTGCCTAAAGAAGCCCATGTCAGGAAAACTGGGGCCTAGACGTCATTCATAATGTGTCAGGGTCTAGTCACAAAAATGAAACAATAGCAGGAAAGTCACTATAGGAAATTTAATATACAATAGTGGCTACAGGTTAGAAGATCTTAAAAGAGCAACCTGGGAAAGTTGAGGTAACTCCATGATAAACAACTATGGAAATCATCATTACCCTTAAGGCTAGAGGGAAAAGGGAGAAGATGCCCAGGATATGGGAAGCTTGCAATGAGGGGGTCATTCATGGGATACAAAAACCAGGACTACTGAGGGAAGATGCATCTAGAAGGCAGAGTAGGGCAAGTGATAGGTAGGTATTTAGAAATGAGCAGGGTGGATGCTGGATTGGTTAGCCTATTTTGGCTATTTTGGACTGGCTTGGGTCAGGCTGGCCTAGGCTGTTGTAGGAATGGGGCAAGTCAAGGCCTTGCAAATACAAGATCTTGCAGGTAGGTTGTTTGGGGAGTTGGCTATTTGGGGGGACTGATTAACGTCCCTTGAACTTTCTGATGAGGACAGATAGATATGAGTTGTTATGGGAACATGTTATGGGAACAGAGTTGATCAAAACCCTGGGAAACTTCCAAGAAGCAGCTGATATTCCTCAAAGCTGTGCATAAAATCTAGACACTGCTCTTTCTGCAGGGCCTATGGTCACTAGGATAGGGCCTGGTTTGCTATCCAAACTGTTAAAATAAATATTTCCTTTCCTAAAACTTTACTTACTCTTGTTCACTTTGGTTATTTCAGTGACTACCTTGAGCTGTTGCAGCACCACCCTAACAGGAAACAGTGGTTCTCAACCTTCCTCATGCCATGACCCTTTAATATAGTTCCTCACGTTGTGGTGACCCTCAACAATAACATTATTTGCTTTGCTACTTCATGGCTATAATTTTTCTACTGTTATGAATCGTAATGTAAATATCTGATATGCAAGATGTGTTTTACGACAGTTTTAGGAGTTGTGACCCACAGATTGAGAACCACTGATAGGGAGTTATTCTCCTTGCAATAAGCTGCCAATTGAGGTGCTGGGAGATGAATTTGCAAGGCATCCTGGGAAATATAATGGGAGTCCCTCCCCCTTGGAAAAAAAAAGCAAAGCATGAAAAGGAAAAGAACAAGTCTGAGGAAAATGACCATCCTGCCATTTTCAACTGGAATATCTTGCATGTATGTGTTTTGCCTCTTAGGGATATTTGGCTTGAAGAAGGGAATCTATATCTCCCAAAGGGGAAGTTTGAAATTCAGTAGACTAGACAGACCCATGTTTAAGAGGCCATTCTATTCCTTTCATTGGTATAGTATTTTGTACTTATAAGGTAGTAAGTGTGTTTCCTCTTAGAAAAATGAAAATTATTGTGTCTTTTTTTTTAAATGAGGAAATTAATGCTTAGAATAATAGACTTCCCCTGTAAGACATGGCTAGAAGGTGCAGCAGTCAGGACTGGAACTCTGGGTCTTGGGCTTATAATTGAAGTGCTACAGTAAAAGTTCCCAGTGGTTCCTGAGGCATAGTAGGGTGCCCCCGCAGGTGTGAAGGGACAACACTAAATATTTTTGATTACTGAGGGAAATACAGTAACATCTTTTGGCTATTACCTGAACTACTAACAGTTGCAATGTTCAAATTCTATGTTCCACTTGATCACATCCTCTCTTTGTAAAGGTAGGTTTTCCAGGATAAAAATCAGGAACCACATGAAAACCATTTTAGGAATAGAAAATGAAGGTAGCAATGTCACATATGATTCCAAGGTCCAAGAAATTGTGCTGTGCTCAATAGCTACTAACAAGTACTTACAAGTTGTTCAGATTTAACTACCTTGTAAGTTAAATGATTATATATTTCTTTTTGTTCAAGGTGTGCTATGAAAAAATTATTGTGATATTTAGAACACTGTAAACTGAGAAAGCCCCTCTGTTCTGGGGATATTAACCCATTAAGACTAAATGCAATAACCTTAAGAAATTGAGATCAGAGGGCAAGGAGGATATAAGAAGGGGAGAACTCACAATCTCCTAGATTGTTCTTTTAGAATTTTAGCCACCCTCTTTGTTTGCTTGTACCTGAGGAGTAAACATGAGCTACGGTTGAGATTAAATGACATTTAGTTTAACAATGTGAAAGTCAAAGTCATTCTTAATAAGAAAAGAAAGCTGTGGGCATCCTTAGACTATTTGGTCTTCAGATCAAGGAGTGGAAAATCTGGTAGATAACTTCCAAAGACCACTGCAAGACCAGCATGGCACCTCGTCCCCAACACCTCCTATCAGTGGTGGTTGTTATCTCGGCCTTTGTCAGGTACTCTCGGAGAAGCTTAACTGTGGCCATGAGATTACCATCTCTTTAACTGTCATTCAGATGTTAGGTTATTTTTCCCCTTCTCAAATCTAATTCTTGAAATGATTCTTCTATCTCGAACACTTCCTCCTTATCTCTGTATAGAACTCTAAAATCTGCCTTTTAATGAAAACTACACCTGACAATATATTCTCTGAGAATCATAGACATCTTGCAAGATCAAAGAAAAAAGGGATTGAAATTTGTAAGTGATGTTATTTTAAACAAAATGGGTGAAACTGACATCCTGTGACAATATGGAGTGCTATGATGTTTTGTACTTAGGAACTAGAGAACTACACGTCTTCAGATCAAAAGATGAGGAGCAGAAATACGAAAGAAATCAGTCGCAATATTCCATAAACTGTTTCCTTCTTGTGAGTTAGAATGGAACTGGAGTTGGTATAATTTCAACAAAGGAGACTTTCACTTTAGATTTTTAAAAATGTACATTGCTGTGACTTCTTCATGTGCAACAATTCCCAGCCCTGGTTATGAATCAAATCATGCCTAGAAATTAAAACAAAACGTGAAGGCCCTGTCCCAGACCTTGACCTACTGATTCCCGGGGGGTAAGGCTTTTAAATCCATGTATAAAAAGCGCCATTTATGTACGGCTATTGAATCAGAGAATTATTGAATTAGCTGTAGTCTGCTTTGGAGCCATAAAGCTGCAGCAACATTGATTGGTGTTGCCTGGGAGTTTACGACAAACGTAGAATCTCAGAACCCTCCCTAAACCTACGACACCACAGTCTGCATCCAGCTCAACAGGATTCCGAGTGATTTGTATTAAAGTTCCAGATGCAATGGGCTAGGGGAGACAAACAGCCGTCTGGGACTACAGGCACTTGCATGCCCTTGTGCTGTCCCTTACATAAGTCCCATATCCTCCGTGAGTCTATTTCTCCCCCTAATGCTATAGATATAATTACGCCTACCCGGTTTACTCCAGGATTGTTGTAAGGGTATAAAGTGGAATATGGAAAATATGTGGAAGTACTTCAAAAGATGAAAAGTGCACTGTTTATGTAAAATGCTACTCTAATGTGGTCAACAGAACCACAGATTTGTGGAGCTACTTGGCTTTTCAATTTATTCCACCTCTATAGTTGAGCCACATCCTTGATTGCTACATGGCTAACTCCCACTCACATTTGTTCCTACTACGGATGCCCAAAGGTAGCACTGCAGTATCTTTTTCTCATAACTTTAAAGTCATAAGGAAGTAAAAAATACTAGCGAAAGGGAAGCCCAATTAGTATCCATAGAATACTTGTTAATCTGCTGTACATGTTAAGGTAACTGTATTTGGAACTTTGCAAATTAAGGATTTCAACAAAGCCACCCTGGCATTACCAGGCCTAGTAGTTTCTCTCCTCTTTGTTATTTAATGTTTTATTCATGTTTTCTTGATGAATAGGTAATCTTCTTGGGGTAAGCTTCTCTGTGACACCAAGGCGAATTTGGTACTAGAGCTGCCATTCATGTCTAGTAAATAAAAACTGGAAGAACATCACCTTTAGAGCTTGCCCGGACCCTGTTCTCCCACCTCCTTTTCTCCATTTCTGAAACCTGGTGCTGTTTGAGACTCCCTTTACCCCCAGCCCCTTCCCTACCTATCAATCCCCTTCTACCCCCACCTCCACGCCTACAAAATGTCTTTCTAAATGAAGCTCAGAATGACTTAAATACAAATCTGGATTTTCCTTTCACTCCACTTTTTACTTCTGTTTTACTTCTGAGCTTGCTATAACCCTGAGGCTCTACTCTGCCTCTTCCACTCTGAGAGTATTTTTCTGCATGTGCTTGGTGTTATTAATACATTTCTCAGAATCCTGCTGTGCTCGATGCAAATTCTGATAAAGTTGTTTTGGACTTTTTTTCCCTCTTCTCGCACACTCTTGATTTTCTTTTTTTGCATGTCTCCTGCCTGAAGTTATATAGTACATTCATTGCTCCCCACCACCATAGCCTGTCCATGGTATTGCTTCCCTGTGCCTTCAGCTCATTTGCTTGAAGTTGGTTTTGTTGTTGTTGTTTGTTTGTTTGAGACAGAGTCTCACTGGGTGACCCTTGGGAGAGTGCTGTGGTGTTATACCTCACAGCAACTTCACACTCTTGGGCTAAAGTGATTCTCCTACCTCAGCTTCCCAAGTAGCTGGGACTATAGGCATCTGCTACAATGCCAAGCTATTTTTTTTTGTTGTTGTTGTTGCAGTTGTCATTGTTGTTAAGCAGGCCCAGGCTAGGTTCAAGCCTGCCAACCTCGCTGTATGTGGCTGTTGTCCTACCCACTGAGCTACGGGCGCGGCCTCTCTTCATTCTAGCAGGCTGAGCTACAATCTTTTGGGCTTAGATTCATTGTATTTTTCTTTAATCTGTGCCTCTAATTTTAGGTTGAGTAGTCCCTGATCATCTGTCCCTAGGGGCAGACTTCAGCAGAATGAAGTATTTTACATTCCTGTTCACATGTTTCTTAATCGTATTTCCTGGATGATGGGGGCCATGATTTATTCCATCAAGAGCCATCATTATTCTGGAGGCATAGTGTCTTAGAATGCAAGTGGGACATCAGTGCTGAGGAAACACAACCCGCTCAGGGTCTATATTCCCTTTGATGATCTCATGTCCAAAAAAAGACATAGGACCAACGAGAGAATCATCCATTAATATTTTGAGAAAGTAGAAAACGTCTTCTATTTATGCCTCTTTATGGTCTCTATTTTATGTAGGGCACATATATGGCATTTTTAACAGAGGTTTTACTTTTGATCAACAGGTAATAAACTGTTAAAACTGAGAAACTGTTAAAACTCAGTTTCTGTATTACAAATTGTACTATTTAGTTATATGGCTACAAGCTAGTGGCAACTAGAAGTTAGTTTAGAATTCAAATGGTTAATAGCTTATTTTTTTCTTGTTTTAATTTCTGTTTTCAAAACGTCATTTCGGATTGCATGTGAAAACCCCACACTGTACCCCAGAAGTGCATTAATGTACATAGTTACCATTCAATAAAAAATAAAAAAAAAATCAAAAAAAAAAAAACTTCATTAAGTCCCTTCTATGCATGGTATTCTGTGTCTTCTCAGTGTTGTGAGGGAGCGGGAAATCGAATCAGCAATCATGATGAGGTATCTGTTATTGAAAGATTTAAGAAAAATTAAATGAAAAGAAATGAAGACAAGGAAGGTATATGTCCTATGATCTCATACAAACCTGGTCACTTGCATTTGGGCTTCATTTTAAAGTGTGAGTAGTTTTGACAAACTCTGTGCAGTATTCCCTGAAATGTTCCAGTGCTAAAGCAGCATGGGTCAAGTAGTCATGCTCTGAAATTCTTACTGTCAACTATCTTGCAGTTCGTCTCTCATGATTATTCTTTCTGGCATTGTGTTTTTACCTTCACCCCTGGATTAGATTGTTGTAGCTCATCTCAATGATTTCCATCTTCTCAAAGTCACTCTTGTCTATGTACAAATAAATTATGTCATCTGCTGGTCACTGTGGAAATAATGTGATGGAATTTCTGAAACTAGAAGACATTGTGCCTTTTTCTGGCTTTTTTGGGTCACTCGATTTTGGGAAAGCTGGATACCATGTTCTAAGAACAATCAAGAACCCCTATGGAGAAACCTATGTGACCAGGACCTGGGGCTTCCTGCCAGTGAGGATCCGAGTCCTCTGGAAAATAGACGTGAGAGTGAGCAATGCTGGAAGCAGATCCTCCAGCAGCCCCCACAAGACCTTGGGTGACTGCAGCCTTGACTGACGTTTTAAATGACATCTCATAAGAGAACCTGAGCCAGAACCAAATGCAACAAAGCTACTCCTGAGTTGCTGACCTACAGAAAATCTGAGATAATAGATGTTTGCTGCTTTAAGCAACAACTTGTCACACAGCAATAGGTAACTAATGTGTAGATCCTGTGTTATTAGATCACTGATCTGAATGATATGAAACAGACACAAGCCCCAAGTCAGACTGCTAAAGAAATTAGGATCATCCATACCTAGTTTATTTATATTTTTATATCCCTCAAATAAAATTATTTTTCCCCGATTTTTACATTTGAAGATCATTTAAGTTAAAAATAAAGAAAATAACACTATTAAATCGAATAGGGTAGGAGTTTAAAAATAATCAATATGAAGATTATTTGTGAATCTTAATTATAGAAATAGTTGCTCTAGTCTCTAAAGAACTATAGAAATTAGTAAGCTGTCTTCAGACTAGCAATGTTTGAGATAGAGTAAAGAAACTAGGTTAGCACAATTAAGTGCCACTTGCCAGTATTTTCCAGTTCTCTATAAAGTTAACTGAACACATAAAACATATTCTCTCCTGCTGTTGACTTTTTATTATCCTAAGCCTGTATAGTAAATGTAAGGCTGCTATGCTTAAGGGTATAATTTTGTGCAGGAAACCACAATATGGTCTGGGAATAATTGCCCAAAGACTGAGATGAAAAGATAAAGTTAGCAAAAATCTTTGGACATTCCTATCCAAGTCTGTTTGCTGAGAGAAAAATTCCAATTATTTCTTCAATGATAAAATCAATATTAGAGGAAATGTGATAGATTATATTTTGTTGTGTAGTTCAGCAACATTTCAGTCTATCTGTACTTATGTTAGGCAAAAAAGAAAAATTCAAAGTCTTAAATCTTTTTTGAGTCAAACTAGAGAAAATTTTTAAATTTCTAGTTTTCTTCAGCTTTAAATATTTCTAACAAGTTACTCTCCCCCTTCACAAACTCATTCCCTTCAGTTATCCTCATTCTGTTTTTCTTTATGATGTTATAGAAAGTGAAATCAGTTTGTGCCAAATAGTGTGTTACTAGTATTATGGGAAGATTCTGGCCATTCCCTGGGGAGCCACACAATGGCCCTGAAATCTGTCCAGTCTTGGGGTGTTTTCATGATCCTAGACCAGTATAACTTGAGGTCTACAAAGTCCAGAAGTAGCTCAAGATATTTTTATCTTTTTTTTGCAATTTTTGGCCAGGGCCAGGTTTGAACCCGCTTGCTCCTCTCACCAAACCATCCCCGCCTTCAGATGGTTCACTAGAATCCCATCAACACTTTTACCTGAGGTTTTAATAGGGAGATCCCAAGAAAATAAGACTGAAAGATCACTCCTGTAGTTAATTCTTTGTCAGAAACTGTCCACAATATGGAACAACATATCAGTGTGAAGGAAATGGAACAAAAGAGTCTGATTTCACAATAAAGACAAGCTGTCATTCTTTCCCAAGTAAATATTCACTGGGCTTATTACAGTATGCAGCTCATGACCCATGCATAACAGAAATTTTAAGACATATTGTAAATAGAGTTTTCAATGTTTTGAACTAATGGACAGAGATGGCAAATAGGAAAGCAGAATATTGAGGCTTCTGTCTGTTTTTCCAGGGTGACACAGCCTTTATTGTACATTTACTACTAGAAAGAAATCACATTGTTAATAGGCAAAGTCAATGACAGTGATCCAAATTATTGGAGGACCTTAATATCTGTGATCTCAATTTGACATATAAATCTGTATTGTTTCAACGTATGAATCCATAGTTATTTGAGTAGGACTGCAACACATTGATGACTTGATCAGCATCTTGAAGCTTCACTTTTCCTATTTGAATTTGTGCTGAACAACACTGGTTTTGAGCAGAGAAACAACAAACTATAACTTCAGCTGGTTGAAATCCAAAGCTCTGTTTTCCACAGACACATAAAAGTTAAGAGTAGCCAATATTCTAGCCTGTACTGCAGGCTGTTACTCCATCCTGTCTGCAAACCAGGTGCTCAATACATCACAAGGAAGTGAAGTCTGGTTGCCAGTAATTAATGGGGTTGTTTGGTGAATGAAAGTCAAAGCAGTAGCAATATATTATCCTGAAGAGTGTTGGAAAAGTTTTCCTGAAGCTAAAACAGGGCCTTGCAAATGAAAGCTTCCAGTATCAGTGAACTAGGGTATTCTTAGACTCATTAAAATTTGATGTCTAATCATCAACCCTTGCTTAAAGAAGAGAGGAAAGGAAATATATTTTTACAGGATGGATAAAATGTTCCCTAGAAAGCAAATAAGGCAAAGCAATTCATGCTAATGAACTGTGAAAATAATGGCCCACTATTATTTTAGTGTGCTTAAGCACTAAAATTAAGGTTATTTCACATCTCCACTCTTAAAAGGTGTGCCCTCTGGAAAGTTTGGCTCATGATTGGTGCTGAAATCCACACTTGTTCTCCTATATTTGACATTATTTTCTTTAAATACAATTATTTGAATCATGTTTAATGATAGAGATGTAAGAGCTTATTTTGAAAAAATGGAAAGTAAAAGTATTAGAAGTCATCGATTACTGATAATTTGGTGACTTATGCTAAATAACTATAAATAAATGATTTTTTTCATGAAGTGGGAATATCTTTAAAAGAAATGAGATTTTCTGGAGGATTTATATACCATATAGTCACACGATCAGTCTAATTTTCTTTCAGAATAAAATATATCAAAAAAAGGTGAAAGATTACACACCACGGATGAAAGAGTCATCCTGTTTGCATCCAGAGTCAAATCACTACATAAAAAATGGAAGCAAAACCAAGACAAAACAACAACAGCAAGGAAAAAGTAATCCCTTACCTACTGATAGACAATTGTCATTTTCTATGTGATGAATATTTAGTCATATTTCCAGCTGTTTGGATAGGAATCTTTTAGTAAATTAACAGTTCCTCCCAGCTCTTTAACATTGGACCAGACAAAGCTACTGTGATTTGGAGTAGAAACACATGGGCAGTTTGTAGTTTGTAAACGCAGATTACATAGATACAGAAGCAAGTAATGTCAATTTGTAATCTTTTCTGAGGATAAATGTTATCTCATTTATTCTTTGCACTGGAGCAGTAAACCTATGATTAAAATTTAGTTAGCCAGTATGAGATGATATATCACTCTGATATACCGCTCTGATGATAGACCAGTGATGCTTGATCTCTTTTGCTGGTTGTCCCCTTTTTAATCTGATGCATGTTTGAAGCTTTTTATTAAAAAAGTACAGTAAAATTATTGAATTTGTAATAAAGGAAAGTATTAAGAATCAGCCGAAGCACCTCCAAATCATGACACATATACCAAAAAAAACCCAAACCTCTCCTATCTATTTTCTTTGTAATAAATATTTGGTCCAATTTCCAGCTGTTTTGGATGGGAATCAATCAATTAACAAGTATGCACATAATAAAGGTAGTAGAAACCTCTGCTTTTAAACATGATTTTCTGAGAAAAAGTAGTTTTGGGGTTTCATCAATGGGTGGCAATTCTAGCCAAATATATGAACAAAACCATCCATGGGGTATGTTTAGAACACAAAGAAGACTGCAAGAACACTGGGCGACCCAGTTAGGAAGGAGAGAATGGAGGAGGAGAAGTCCATGAAGGGGAGTAAATAACAAGTGATAGCCAGAGAGGAAGGAGAGATGTCTGAGGAGTATTACGACAGTGATGATGGAGCTTGTCATCAAGGATGGAGTGGGCAATAATGCTAAGTGTCACTGAAGTCAAGCAAGATAAAGAGGCCAGCCATGTGAGTGCTCTTTAAGAATAGAATCAAAGTTCCTAGGACATGAGCACTTATGTGATTAGAACTTAAAGTTTTTAATAGATTTTGAAATTCTCTGCCCTAACTTCAGGGCTTGGTATGGGAAAGTTCTTGATCCCAGGACTTCTTTGTTCCACGTGAGTTAGGTTCTGGGAAGTGGTGAAAATTAGTAGGTTCATTCTGACATGCAGATTCAAGCCAAAACACTGAATAGCAGATCTCAGAGGCTCAGAGAAAACCAAACAGTATAAATACCAACAAATCTACATGTAGGCATAACCTATTCAAACTACAGAAAACCAAAGACAGAAAAAATCTTGAAAGAAGACAGAGGGACTAAAGTACCTTAGCTAAAGAAAAACAAGATAAAAATTGGAGCAAATGTCTCATTGGAAACCATGACAGCAAAAAATAAATAAATAAATAAATCAAAAACCCAGCGGAATCAAATATTTAAAGTATTGAAAGAAAAACTAAAAAATCAATCTTGAATTCTGTAACCAGCAAAGTATCTTTGAGTAGTGAAGAAGAAATAAAAATGCCTTAAGTATTTCAAATTGACAGTCCAGTTTGAGAACCACCAGTTTAGAAAAAGGTGGCTTATGAGGTCTGACAATTAAGTTCCTCAACTCATCTTAGAAAAAAACACGACATACTTCATTGTTGAGTACCACTATAGTCACCTGTGCAGTACTCCCTTGGGAAGCTATGCACCAATAACAGCACCGAGTCCACCCTTCAAAGCAATTTTGGAATTCTTTCTGGAATAAATCTGACCTGTTGTTATATTATCCTGAATATCCTCAATGTCATCAAAATGTCTTCCTTTCAACATTTCTTTTATCTCCAAATAAAGAAAAATGTCATTGGGGGTCAGATGAGGTACATAGGGAGGGTGTTCCAATACAGTTATTTGTTTACTGGCTCCTCACAGACAACACCCTGTGAACTGGTGCATTGTCATGATGCAAAAGCCCATTTTGTACACACTTTGTTCATGCCAAGATTTGTAGTTAAGATTATCCCAACTGTTTCTTTACTTGGTCTGCTATGCTTCCCACAGTAGGCTGACAATTTTATGCACAATTCAACACAGTTTTGCAATGTTTTCATCAGTTCTGCTCGTTACTGGCTGCCCTAACCTCACTTCATCAGTGATGCTCTCTCCCCCTCAGAAAAATGTTTCACCCATTTGCACACTGCCTTTTCTTCATGGCATTCTCCCCATATACTTGGACAAACATGTCCCAGATTTCACTTCACCTCTTGCCAAGTTTAACAAGAAATTTAGTGTTTGTTTGTTGCTCCAATTCAAGTTCTGACATTCTAGCAACAGCAATAATGAACACCACTGAGCAAGACCCCGTCACATGTACACACAAAGACAGCTGGACGGCACCGATATACCAAGGTTATGAGCCTTTACCCTCTTGTTTATACAGTAAGCTCCTGGTGGCAAGTTCACAAACCCAATTGTCAGAACTTGTCTACTGCAAAAATATATACAGTGGGTTTCATAAACAGAGTCAAACATTTTAAATTAAATTCATCTATAGTTCTTCTTTCACTGAATACTAAAAAGAATTTTGGTTTTGTGATCTCAAGTTTCTCTTCCCCTCCCCTTTTAGGAGCATCTTACCTAACAGAAAAAGAAAGGGGGTAAAGAATAAGACTAATCACAACTTAGAGAAATTTTTTCTTATTTTTTCTTTCTCATGTGTGTGTTTTGAGAGATAATCAGCATGAAAGCAGTAGCAGTATATCCACTGAATGAGGGAAACTTATGGAAAAAGAAATGAAGTTTTGAGTAAGTATTGCCATAGAGTTTATCCCTTTAATGGTGTTGGAATGATGGAAGTACAAAAGTTGAGTTTCCTTTTACTTATTGCTCTGTCTTCTATCTCTGTTCTAACAATGCGAGTGGATTATGACTTGAATAAGTTTACAGTAAAACTAGATCTCACAATTATCTTCAAGAAATGTTCCCAAAATTTGTTGAAACAACCATATGCTCCTTAAGGTTTCCATGATCACATCTTGGATATATACGGATGGAGATTTTGTATTGATTACGAATTGGCATAGGTTCAGGGAGGCTTCTATTTGGTTTGGTGAGGGCATGGTACAAATATCTCTTGGGAAGGACTGCTTCATATCATACACAATCTGTAGCTTATTTATTGCTGGGATAATTTGACCACAGAAAGACGTCAATAGATTACTCAAAGTATTTCTCAAAAGTGGACCATTTAAAATAATTATTTATCTCACAAGAAGGAATATGTTGTCTTTTATCTCGATCTAAAGTTGTTGCATAAATCTCTTCAAAAAACTAAAAATTTGCCTTGAGTTTCAATGGGTTAAAAAAAATAGAAACATTTTAACAATTACCCACGCATTATTCCCTTCCCCTTTATTCACTTTTCTTTGATTTTATTTTTTCCCAAGGAGAAGATAACAGATAAATTACAGGATGATGGAAGGCACTGGACTTGTGTGTCTTCAGAGTTTGTAACTGATTTGGTCTGTTTTTGTTTCTTTTTTTATGGGAGGAGAGGAATTGGTGAAACAAAAATCTGAACTCATGCCCTGGTGATAAAACTTTATCTTTGATTCTTCACTTTAATCATAACAAACAAAAGTCCTTCATAGGCCACTAAATTAGAGACAGCCTAAGGAGTTGAAATCTTTTACAGGAATGGTACAGGGCTAGAGTGAACCAAGCTGTGTTCACTGAGCCTTTAATCCAAATAGAACTTTTTTTTCCCTATCACTCAGGGGCTCCACCCAGTGTAAAGGGTTGAAGGAATCTGGGAAATCTGGCCATTTGCTCATTCACTTAGCATAGGATTTAAATCATATATTATGATAACAACTAAGTCTTTAAATAAACACAGTGCGCATACAGACACAAATAGACATGTATACACACACATATAAGCTTTATTTAATTTTTTAAAACTGCAAAAATCTCTCTAGGAGTCAAATTGCTGTTATTTAAAGTATGCAAATGTTTAACTTTTTAAGATAGCACCTAATTATTTTTTAAATGGTCACAAAAATGTACTTTCCCCAAAGCAATGAATATGAGTTCCTATTGATCACATTACCCTCTCATAATGTGTAATCTCAAACTTCTTAATTTTTGCCAATGTGATTGGAAAACAAAACTCATCCAGAACATTGAAGGGCAGTAAATATTACTTGATATATTTTATAAAGTCTGCATTACCATTTTGATAAAAGCAAGCACATTATAAGAAAAGAAACATATAGGCTGATATTTGTCATGCATATAGATACAAAAAACCTTCAACAAAATATCAAAGAAAATTCAGCAATATTTAAATATGTAATGACACCAGATTAAGTGGGTTTATCCTGAGAAAGTAAGAGTGCTTCAATATTTACAATCAATGTAGTTCAGTAAGTCAATAAACAAAGAGGAAATGTGATTCTATTTATATAGAAGAAGCATTTGACAAAATTAAATATCCATTGCTGATTTACAAAAACCCTTGACAAAATAGGAATAACTTCTCAGCACAATAAAGGGCTGGACTAAACAAACAAACAAACAAAAGTAACATAGTACTGAACTATGAAAACTGAATTCTTTCCTCCTAAGATTGAAAAAAGAAGAAAGTATGTATGTTCACTCTCACCACCACTCCTACTTAACATCATACTAGAGGTTCTAACCAGTGATATGATAAAGAAACTAATAAGCAAATAAACAGACAATATATAAGATTAGAGAGAGAAGAATAAAATTCTCTCTATTCAAAGATAACATTTCTCATTGTCTATGAGGAACCTACCAAAAAAGATATTATAAGATCACATATTACATGGTCAAAATACAAAAATCAGTTTTATTTATTCACATTACTCATGAATAATTTGAAATTGAACTGAAAACCTAGAAAGGAGTATAACACATGTCTGGATACTCATTAATTCAATTGACTTATTTTTCCCTGTACAGGATATGATTAAGAATCTTAGTCAGGACTTGGATTTTCAGAGGCCTTCAAAGAAAATAGTTTATTTATTGAGTTAGATTTCTCATGGTCTCATTTCAACATTTTCTTAGTCTCTCTTCAAGTCTCTCATGATGCAATCAATTCAACAGCTGTTGCATGCAACACAGATTGACAAGATCTTTATTTTCAACAATGGGTCTAGAATAGTTTAGTCAAAGTTAAAATAATTCATGGACAGAAAATGTATCTGATCTGCCTCATGGTATCTCATCACTCAAAAGCATATGCTTAATAAGTTTTAAAAAAGAACAGAAAATGCAAGTTGTCTTGGATAGGACTATTGAAAATGACAGTTGAAAAGACCTCCAGATTTCTTGGAACCCAACATGTCACTATACATTTCATATATGAAAAATACACCTTTGAAGCATAGATGTGGTCTGGATATAGTTCACCTTTTGTTTACTTTTAACTTAAATATAGGTATTTCCCTCAAACTACTGACTTGAAACATGGTAGGTTCTTATCTCTTTAATATAGATGTTTCAGTCTGTGTTTTACAAGGTGTATTATATGATATGGCTCTGCCACGTTCATAAACTACCAAGGTGTTTCTCTTAAGCTGCCCTGATGATAGGCCACCATTCTGTGAGTCTTCTTCACCAGAGATATAAGGCATTGAAATTTTTCTTAGCCACAAGTCCTCAAGGCCCTCAAAAGAGGAAGTAATTATTTTCCAACCACCGCAATGACCTAAGTAAAAACATCTGGTATTTCTACACCCACTATTACAGTAGAAAGGTAGCCATGCTAAATCTACTCATTGGCTGGTTAAACAGTTATTTCAGAAAAGCATTATATATTCCCCAATAGATTTCATTTTAATTTTTTCCTCTGAATTTTCCTATATAGATTATTTGCTAATTTATTCTTCAAATATGTGAGTGTCAGGCAGTGAACCAAGATGCAAAAATAATTGTGTAGCAACCAAAGTGAAGCAAAATTATATGGAACTATTTCCAAGCACTAATCCGTCAAAAGAAACGGATCTTCAAATCTCTAGGCAATGGAATTTCTAGATTAGTTCCCTATAAGCACATTAAGATTACCATTTCATTCTGCTCTCAAAGACAAAAAGAATGAGAAGACAGCTATTAGAGGGCCTAATGCTATCATCGTTCTTTGGCTTTGAATCTCATGGCTAATTTTATTTATTGCTTCTTCATTTCAGAGAAGAGCGCTAAATTAAATACATTAGACACTTAAAATATAAATATTTCTAGAAAGGTAAAAGGATATGTAACCTCTTGTTGCCCTGCCAAAATAACTAAAAAAAATACTTAAATTGGAAGAAAGAGAGATTGATCTTGAAGGTGTGTACTGGATTGTTGTTTTATGCTCTGGAGAGATGGTATCAGCTCAGAGAAAAGAAAAGGAAGGATCCGTAAGTGAAGTCTAACAAGTTTGTATCAGCGATGGTTAGGATTCATGTCCTTGAATTTTGTTTATTCAAGGGAAAAACAAGGTCAACCAGCCCAGAAACATTTTGTGGGTAGTTCGTATATTTCAAAACCATTTTATTTGCTTTGTTGGCTCACTCTTCTTAAGTAAAATCCCATGTTTTTCCAGCCACAGTAGCCACACCATTGTTCAGAAGAGTATACTTTCTGTATTATAATGTTAATAACTAGTTACCACAAATACGAAGAAGAGAAGAAAAAATACACGTATTTCTTTTATATGTATGATACCATTGGGAAAATAATTTTATAAAATTAGAGACAAGTCTTAAGATGCATAAATGGCATCTGTTAGTTTTTACAAGGTTGTTTTGAACTCAGTATAAGTTGGGCCATCTATTTAGCAGAGTGCATTTTTAAAAGCTCACAATCTAGTGATCTGAATTCTGATAAAGCCAAGAGAAATATAAGTAAATTCTTAACAGGATTTTGGAGTTGAAATTAAATATTTGAAACACACTAGTAGTTATGAAGAAAAACCATCGCTTTGACAGTATTTCTTTGGAAGCTCTTGTGTGACCAGAGGGGATAGATTTAAACTCAGAGAATTCTGTGATAGCTATGGAAACATATTCCTGTTGAGTTAATTGCAACTCCAGTAGGAGACTATTTGAATCAGTTTGAGTTGTGTTCTAGATCTTTGATGACACAATAGACATTCTGAGGTTGTTAAGACACAGGTTCCTCTATATAATTGTGAGGTTCCTCTATCTCCTTGAACTTGAGAAGACATTTTAGGATGTTAAAAGAGTATTACCAAAGAGTATTTAAGTTTAGGTAATTATGTACTTATTTGACCTCATTTCAGGGAATAAGAAGAGGAGAAATAATAAAGAAACCGGGGAAGAGGCAGAGAATATGAGGTAATCAGCATGATGGAATTTATGTGAGAAGTGTAAGTGGTTCATATAATGTAGTCAGCACAAGGAAGTGTGACTTCCAAGAGTAAAGTTCTTGCTTTGGGCAGATATTCTGCCTCTGTGAATAGAGAATCTTCAGGTGTAAAATTGGTGATTTCAGAATTTAGCTTGCAAGATTATGGAGAGCAGAAGCCTGATCCTAAGATTAAAACATAGTCAGTGTTCAATAACCTCTGGCCTTTCCCATGTATTGTTCAATATGGCAATGATATGTTGCACTGCCCTATGAAGTCATTGTAATGAGCCATGTCTCTTTCATATTTATACCCCGAGCACCTCATCACACACCTGGTGATAATGGAGCTCAGAAACATTAAATGGAAGTAACAACAGAATTGTTGGTATATAGGAAGACCATGAAGTGAAATTTTTTAAAAAATAAACATACTAAATGTTGTCTAAACATTATTGGTAGAATTGCAATAATAGTAGGGTTAGTAGAAAAAGGTCAGAAATAGTTTTAAAATGCAGTGAAGGATTTGAAATCCAATGGATTATGGTTCAGGATAATTGTGTATCAATGACTAAAAAAGTTCGTTAGTTCTCAGCAGCTCTGTAAGAATCAAAGATGTACTTAACTATTCATTGCTCATTTACCTCAGTTTAGGGGACAAGTAAAAGAATAAGGAGGGGAGACATAGTGAAGAGGCAGCAAAATATGAAGTAATCAGCAGGAAGGAAGCTCTCTAGGTCAGATGAATTTTCCTTCTTTGACTTGCTGCCACATTCACAGCCAAGATCACAGTCATGGTCAATGTCAGTCACATAGCAGCAGAGTTTGTTGGTGTGATGCTGGAGGCACCATCCTACACCCTGAAGACAGAGGTGGAGGAGACATTCAAGGTCCTTACTGCCAAGGAGCTTACATTCTCACCGAGGAGCTAACATTGGGCTGAGACCTGATTCATTCTTAGTTCTGTGTTTCACATGTATAAATTTTGTCTCTTCCCAAGAAAAAAAATAGTTCTATGAAAATAGAAAATCATCATTTCCTTCTTCCATAAGTTTAATCCTTGCTAGGAACTAATGTCTTAAATACAAAACAAATGAATAAAAACCCTAGTAGCTGGGATGGGATAGTAGGTTTTCAACTTACTCCTCTCAGTTTCACCATTTCATCTTTGTGTCACTTGGATAGATCAATTTTAGAAACTAGAAATAGGTTATATAAGAAATTTCTAAATAGGAATAATTGGAGAAACTTTCAAGAGAGAAGTGATTAATGATCAGAATAAAAATGCTTAAAAGAGTGAATGCTCAATTGACATGCCTCCAAAATAGTGTGATGTCTCAATTATTGACCATACTCTCCAGCACATATCATGAATGTGGGAGAGGTAAAGAAAAATGACATCTTAACATTCTATCTGGAATTGTTCTGGTGAAACTTCAAAACCTAATGGTTCCTAATTATTTTACAAGCTATTGAGATGCAGCTGAATTCTTCTTTCCCCAGGATCCACTGGGTAAAGTTATGATGAGTAACTTATAGTTGAGAGATATTTAAATTCATTTTATAGGCTGCTAATCTGTGGTAAGAGTGTTATCCAATTCAAAAACAAAATCAAAAAATGCAAAATTATTTGCTAAATACAAAAGTTACTTGGTAACTTCAAACAAAAAAATTCATGAAATTCCTTAAAAGAATAGTGGAAGGCCAGCAATAAAATAAAATCTTAGAAGTCCAAGGAATAATTGAATGGTAATTATCTAATTCAAGAAGTACATTATTTAACATGAAGAGATTGTTTTGCTGAAGCAGTAGTATATATTTCTGAAAGGTAATTTATAACCACACATAAAAGAAGATTAAAAGAAGTAACAGAACATTTTCTCTAGCAAGACATATTAACATAATGAAGGTGAAAAATTACAAAAATGATTATTTCTTTCTCAATATCTATAATCCCAAGTATAAAAATCAATAAATGAATCCACCTCTAGCTTTACTTGATAATATTTAAACATTTAGGGTGGAACACAGAACATTAAATTATTTGGGGAAATGGTTTACATATTAAAATTAAACTCAAAGTATAACTTTACTAGATTGAACTTAAGGAAAAAGACAAATGAGGATGGTCGACCTGAAGAAATCATCAGCAATAAATACATTGGCACCTCACCTTAGGGCTCTGGGAAAAGATCATAGTCTTCATTTCTGTTTCCTTTTAACTTCTCTTTACTCAAGAGTTCATACACTAGAAGAGAATTGAAGCCCTTACAGTAGTTAATTACATAGAATGGCTGTATCTTAGAGAGGGTAAACTGCAGTAATTACTTGACGTCCTGGGCAATATCCTTTCCTAAAGTGAGCCGACAATGAAAGCACCCAGTTGTCCCAGCCTTTCCTATTGTCTAGTGATAAGAATGTGAATGTTGGGAGTAAGAGGATAGAAGGGAAACATTTCTGTCTTCAGTATATAGAACTAATCTTTATTTTATGTCTAAAAGAGTGCTGAGACACTAAAGTTGAAAATAATATATAAATGCAAATAATTTTAAAACAGAACTATGTCTCATTTTAAAATACATAGATATATATGTATAAAAAATGTCTAAAACTATTTCAAGGGATAAGTGAAAGGAACCCCAAACAAATGAATAGATCCTAAGAAACACTCTTACAGTCTGTATTTTATGAAGGGGGAGGGCTCGCTTTTTTCCAAAACATCTCTGTAGCCCCAGAAGAGATTTATTTGAATGTAAATACTGATACAATCACACTTGAATTAGTGAAAAAACTTAAGTTGGTGTCAGCATAGCTCTCATTTGATATTAGTTATTTCCTTCCTTAGGCTGCTTTTGGAATTGGTTTGCTCTTTCTTTTCTAATTCCTTCAGATAATTCATTAGGTTGTTGATTGCGATTTGATTAAGTTTTTAGATGTAGGCATTTAAGGCTATAAATTTTCCTGTTAGGACTACTTTCGCTGACTCTCACAGATTTTGATAGCTTTTGTTCCCTTTGTCATTTAGTTCAAAGAATCTTATGATTTTCATCTTAATTTCCTCCTTGACTCAATAATCGTTCAGTAGTAGATTGTTTACTTTTTATGAATTTTCATGGAATTGAGTGTTTTGATTTTTAATTTCATTCCACTATGGTCTGAGAAGATACATGGTATAATTTCCATTTTTAAAAAAATTTTTGGACATGTTTTTGGTCTAATATGTGATCCATCTTAGAGAAAGTTCTGTATGCTGATGAAAGAAAGAATACTCAGTAGTTTGGGGGCTTGAATGTTCTGTAAATGTTTATTAGGCCATTTTCTCTAGTGCAGAGGTCTCCAACCATTTTTTTCCTCTGTTGCACATTGGAAGAAGAATTGCCTTGGTCAACAAATGAAATACAAAAACACTAGTGAAAGCTGATTAGCAAAAAACAAAACAAAAAGCCAACAAACAAAAAGATGATTTGTGTATACATTTTGTGAGATCTAATAGCACAGATAAACAGTCCTTGCATAATCAATATGTGGCCTGCAGGATACAGGTTGGACACCCTGCTCTAGAGTCTTTAATTTAAGTTTCATGTTTCTTTTTTTTTCTATTTCTAATTTTAATTTTATTTAAAAAAATTTTTTTATTGAATGGTAACTATGTACATTAATGCATTTCTGGGGTACAGTGTGGTGTTTTCACATACAATTGGAAACATTTCATCAAACTGGTTAACATAGCCTTCATGTCATTTACCTAGTTATTGTGCC
>CAUYQV010083563.1:0-14040 GCA_963574575.1 Galagoides demidoff | reverse complement strand
CGGGGCCCGCCAAACAACAATGATGGCTGCAACCAAAAAATGGCCGGGCGTTTTAGCGGGCACCTGTGGTCCCAGCTACTTGGGAGGCTGAGACAGGAGACTCACTTGAGCCCAGGAGTTGGAGGTTGCTATGAGCTGTGATGCCATGGCACTCTACCCAGGGAGATAGCTTGAGGCTCCATCTCAAAAAAAAAAAAAAATGCAGAATCTTAGGTCCCACCCTGGACTACTGGATAAAATCTACCTTCAAACAAGATCCCCAGGTGAGTTCTATGTACAGTGAAGCTTGAGGAGCATTGCCAGGTACATCTCAACTAAGGGTGAAAAACACAAGGAAGACTTGGTTATTATAAAACTATTTTTAAAAAATATCATGTTTTGGTTTTGAACTTTTTTTTTTTAATTGAGACAGAGTCTCACTTTGCTGCCCTCTGTAGAGTGCTATGTTGTCATAGCTCACAGCAACCCCAAATTCTTGGGCTCACGCAATTCTCTTGCCTCAGCCTCCCAAGTAGCTGGTGTTTTTGGACTTTTAATTTTTAAGAAGTGCACAAAAGAGTATACAGCTCAGTGAAGTCTCACAAAGTGAACACATCTATGTAGTGTATGCATAAAAGGATGATTATTCATAAGACATGGTAATGGGTATGTGAATTTCCTAATGATTGGCTAGTCTGTGACCTGCAAAATAGTACAGGTTCTGGAAGTGAGGAGGCCTGAGGAGTTGAGGACAGAGGGAGCCACCCCAATATCTAAAAGGAATTTATAAGGCTTATTTGCAATGTCCTTCTGAACCCAGGGTTCGAGTTCGGTGATGGTAAATTCTGCTGCTGGGGTAGACTGAACCAGGCCTCCCCATGCAAGGGCAATCAGGGACTCAGAAGAGGACAATGCTTTCCCAATCCTATCGACTCCCTGCTCGGAGGGACAAAGGACTGCCCAATATCCTGTTTGTTGCATTTATAACGTGGAGTTTTGGAGCGTGATCACAAAATGCTTTGCAAAATGCCCCTGTTTGTGGCAGATACAACATTTAGAAAGTGGCCATAGGCATCCTGCACCCATTGGCCTGGCCCATCATGCAGCTAGTAACTGGGCATACCTCCTCGCACCCCTCCCCCTCCCCCATGCCCTGCCTCGGGCTCCTGGTCTCTGTTGTAACATATTGTATGTGCAGTGGCCAAAAGTGCCTCTAAAGGTGCCTCACAGACTTGAGACAAAAGCTTTTGGAGTTTTCTCCTAATATCTGAGGCTGACAGAGTTAAAAACTTGTCTCTCAAAATGACCTTTCCCCAATAACTCTGAGGGTCTAGTGCAGCATGCTAGGCGAGGGTGTCTTTAAGATGCTGAAGTGACAGGGTTTTCTTCCAGGGCTTGAGCGACACTTGCCACTGCCCAATAATTAATGACTTTTTCTGGCCATACAGAGACCAGATTTTATGCATAATGATCTCATTCGTTCCCATTGCTGGGATGGGTCATTATATCCCGACTGGGATCAGCTGCAGGCACAGCTGTATCCACTATGGGGTATTCTTCATTTGAGAAATAAAGGCCATCTGCAGATTTTAGTACCTGTTCCTTTTCCAGATCAAAGTCTGTCCCAATATAATTTAGAGGACCTTTCAAAAGGATCACATGCCAAACAAAGATGTTGAAAGGCCTTAATGTATCAGTCAGGGTTATAAGAACCTAAATCAGTTTTGATTTAACTCACTGAGGAAGAAGGGCTTGTAAACTGGTGCCAGTCCAAACTCCCCCATCAGCAGCCTCAAGTAGGGGCAGAAATTTGGCACCTTTTGGCTTAGCTGTGGTGGCCTGGTATACAGGGAAAGAGTTCAAGCAAGGAAGAACCAAAGCTAGAAGTGAGGCTGTTCCCATTAAGAATTTAACCTTTGGGTGACATAGGTCATGTTGATCTCTGAGATGGAAAAATGCCTGGATAAATGGGACCTCTGACATTTCCCCAGATGCTTACAAAAACTGCTAAGACTGTCAATGTATCATAGTTTAAGGTCCCATTAAGTGGTCAATGTTGAGAATTTTCTAAATTACATTGGGGTCAAGCTATATTACAAAAGAAAATCAAACTATGCTTTTTAAGAGTCTGGGGATCAACTTGTCAGGCACAGTGGCTCACACCATAATCATAGCACTCTGGAAGGCCCAGGTGGGTGGATTGCCTGAGGTCAGGAGTTCAAAACCAACCTGAGTGGCTCTGCACCTGTGGTTCAAGTGGCTAAGGCGCCAGCCACATATACCTAACGTGACAGGTTCAAATCCAGCCTGGGCCCGCCAAACAACAATGATGGCTGCAACCAAAAAATAGCCAGGCGTTGTGGCAGGTGCCTGTGGTCCCAGCTACTTGGGAGGCAGAGGCAGGAGGATCACTTGAGCCCAGGAGCTGGAGGTTGCTGTGAGCTGTGATGTCAGGGTACTCTACCCAGGGGAATAGCTTGAGGCTCCATCTCAATAAATAAATAAATAAATAAATAAATAAATAAATAAATAAATAAATAAAAACCAAAAACAACCTGAGCAAGAGCGAGACCCTATCTCTAAAAAACAAACAAACAAACAAAGGTCAGTTGGTCTGATACAGGCTCCATGCATCTCCCACTCCGCTAAGCGAGAGATGGCCACTCCCGTGTTGCCAATGCCACTAGAGATCTTAACTAGCCAACCAGTGAGGCAACTAGGAGAGGCTTGATAAGAGGCTTGCCCTCTGACAGAAAACACACGAATCTCTTTGCCCTGACCAGGTAAATGGCTGGCGCTCCTGTTCTGACCACCTTCTAGTAAAAATGGAAGGGAAGAGATGAAGTCCTGGATGATACTGTAAATCCAAGAAGTCATTTGCTAAGAATGTGCCCAGCTATGTAAGAGCAGATACAGTAGTGCCACTTGAAGATTCTTGCTCATACTGTGACCCCTGCCTCAGCCAGCCACACAGCAGAAACCAGACCACTCCCCGGAATGCTCGTCCATGCAACGGCCTGCACATCCTCACTAGTAAGACAAGGAAGAGTTAAAAGCAAAAGTACATCAGAAAAATGAACTTCCTCCTGGCTGGCTCACCAAAATGTTAGAAGATGGCTTGAGGTAATTGCCAAAATAATTGAGGAAAACAATAAGAGTTTAGCAAGAAAAAGAAGGAATTTATTAATGACCTGAGCAAAACACTGGGCTTCATCCTGATGATTGCAGGTGCCACAGAAAGTGCAGCCTCTGGGTTTTATATATAACTTGGAGGAGCATCAGCAGCTTCGTGGAAGCCTCTAGGGTCTTAATTAACTCTGTCCTCAAAACTGCCCACCAGCAAGGTCTTGAAAACAATCCACTTGCAGGGTCTTAACCAGCCTCATTTCCATAATAGCCCAGGTCAGCCTGACCTAGACTAGTCCAAAATAGCCAGACTGCACCTGTCATCTGCCCTGCTGGTATCTAACGACCTACCTAACAGGAATACCCAGCTTAACAGGTTCTTGAGAGAATCAAATGAGAAGATCTGTAAGAAAGTTGTCTATTAACACATAATGAATCAAAATAAAATTGAAACTACTTGACAGTTTTGCCCAGGGCCACATCTGATTGTGTGTATGTGTGTGTGTCTCTCTGCTCAGCACATTCTGCCTCATCACAGGGAGAGTTGCACAGGAAGCAATTTGGATTTTTTGTTGTTGTTGTTATTGTTTCTGTTTTGAGACAGAGTCTCACTTTGTCACCCTCAGTAGATTGCTGTGGGTCACAGCTCACAGCAACCTCAAACTCTTGGCCTCAGGTGATTCTCTTGCTTCAGCCTCCCAAGTAGCTGGGACTACAGGTGCTGGCCACAACGCCTAGCTATGTTTAGAGACAGGAGTCTCGCTCTTGCTCAGGCTGGTCTTGAACTCATGAACTCAGGCAATCCACCTGCCTCAGCCTCCCAGAGGGCTAGGTTTACAGGTATGAGCCACTGCACCCAGCTGTTGGATTTGTTTTTGTTTGTTTGTTTTTTAATTTTATTTATTTATTTATTTTTGCAGTTTGGGTCAGGGCTGGGCTTGCACCTGCCATCCATGATATATAGGGCCAGCGGCCTACTCCTTGAGCCACAGGCGCCACCTTATTTTTCTTTGTTTTTAAAGACAAGGTCTCACTGTATTGTCCAGTCTTAAACTTCTGGGCTCAAACTATCCTGCCTCAGCTTCCCAAAATGCTGGGATTGCAAGTGTGAGCCACCATGCCAGCTAGATTTAGATTTCTTATATTTCTAGCAACTCCTGATGATTTCCCCCATGGAAGTTGTAAAAGGATGTTTGGAAGATTATTTCACTTCCCTACATAGATTGTTCTTTTTACGTTATGGTAGTCTTATAGAAGGAACGGTTGTAACGATATTTAAACCTAACATAGAGTTTCTTCTAATTTACTGGTTCCTAACCCTAACTTCACATTAAAGTTGGCTATAGAGCTTTAAAAAATTACGGACCCTCTCCTTGGTCTGAGGAGAGCCTGGATATTGGATTGCCTGCAAACACGACTGGTGGTCCTGATGTGCAGCCAGGGGGGAGAGCTGCTTGCAACCTTGTTGCAAAGACACGGTTGTCCACCAGATGGAGACAAAGCACTTCTCAGTGACAAGGGCTTCCCTAGGAAGCCTGCATTCTCTTTGTGTTTACACCAACTATTTATGTAATGTGACCAAGCAGCACAAAACGGTGGGAGGATAGGTGACATTGCCTTTGGTACTGTTGCTCGCCAACCAAAAAAATTCTTGCCACTACTGAGGAAAAATCCAGAAACAAACTTAAGAAATGACACATGGCTAAAAACATCTCATTTACCCAACTACCTGAATTAGCATCTAGAAATATTTTCAGTCCTTTTCCTAGCTCACGCTGATAAAACAGCATATGAAGGAGGAGAGTCATGTTGTCCTATACTGCAGAGAGAGAAATTTGGAAATGAGATCTAAGAATTATGCAAAGAGAAATCAATCTCAGCACGAGTCAATTAGCTTAAGATATGTTGTTCACAGGAACACGTAGATGTAATAATGGGGGTTTGATTTATTCTTAAGTCTGAAGTTTGTCACTGCAAGTTCCCACCTTCCTTTCTCTCATCTTTGCCTAACTTTGTCATTGGCGCTGCAAAAGCTACACACCCCATCTCTCTGCCCCCTTGCAGGTGGAGATGGTTAATGAGATGTAGGTGAAATCACTGGAGAAGGCTTCTAAATGAAATGACAATGGGTTGGACCAAGAACTTTCATTTCTCCCTTGTCCTTCACCCTCTAACCACCCTCTTCCTGGGCACATGAAAGTTGGAGCCATGAGGACAACAAGTGAGAGGACAAAGGCCAATGTAACTAAGGATGGCAGCAAGGACAGGCAGAGGGAGGTCAGGTCGCCCCATGGTGGCGATTCTGAACAGCTATTCTACTACGGTAGTCAGGGACCATCTGTCCCTGAACTTGTCTTGAGGAGGGAGAAGCCACTATTCATCAGGCTTCCTGTTGTTCACAGATAAATTTGTTCCTAACAGAGCCATCACTGAAAAGCTATTATATTGGTACATAGACTATAAATATAAGATATTTATAATGTTGGCTTTAGACATTATCCTTTCTAAAGGAGCCCAGTAGGCTTTAGGGAAAGCTAAGAAGCTCAAGTTCCTTTTTGTTATTTCTAAAAAACATGTACTAAGTGCCTAATTGTAAACATACCGGGCAATCTACCAAGTTTTCCTGTCTTAACACATTTTCTGAGCCAAAATGTATAGTTTAACATATCACCTTATTATAGGGTATATATTTTCAACAGAACTGTGCTAGAAAATCCAAGCTGTTCTGTCACTATACCTGACACAGCCCATGATTTCTTAAGGGGAAAAAACCAGGTCAGGGCACTCAGATCACTGCTGCGGCTATGAACACAGACAACTACACAAAAACAATAAACCAAATAGCAACAGACAATAAGGCATTTGTGGCTTGGTGCCTGTAGCTCAGTGATTAGGACACCAACCATATACACCAGAGCTGGCTAGTTCAAACCCGGCCCAGAACTGCTAAAAACAACAATCACAACTAAGAAAAAAAGCCAGGCTGTGTGACAGGCACCAGCAGTTCCAGATACTTGGGAGGCTAAGGCAAGGGAATCACGTAAGCCCAAGAGTATGAGGTTGCTGTGAGCTATGACACCACAGCACTCTACCGAGGGCAACATAATGAGACTCTGTCTCAAAAAAAAAATAAAATAAAATAAGGCATTTGCTTCAAGACAGGCCTAATTTGATCTTAAGTATAGACAACAAAGAAAGATCTATTTATAACTAGAAAAAGAACTGGAAAAGAGTGAGATTTTTACATACTGATTAAGCAGAGTTGTAATTTGCTATTTGATGATCAAGATATCCAGGAGAGCTGCTATTCTGTGATCTGTGGCAGATTTTATGGAAGAGAATTTCTGACAATTCATAGACTATTTAAAAAACTAAAGAGAGGGCCCAGTGTGGTGGATCACACCTGCAATCCTAGCACTCTGGGAGGTGGGGGCAGGTGGATTGCTTGACCTTGGGAGTTCAAGACCAGCCTGTGCAAGATTGAGACCTTGTCTCTACTAAAAAGAGGAAAATAAGCCAGGCGTTGTGGTGGGCACCTGTAGTCCCAGCTAGCTGGGAGACTGAGGCAAGAAGATTGATTGAGCCTAAGAGTTTGAAGTTGCTGTGAGCTATGATGACACCACAGCATTCTGTCCAGGACAACAGAGTGAGATTCTGCCTCAAAAAAGAAAAAAGAGGGGTGGCACCTGTGGCTCAGTGAGTAGGGCATTGGCGCCATATACCAAAGGTGGTGGGTTCAAACCCGGCCCCGGCCAAACAGCAACAAAAAAATAGCCAGATGTTGTGGCGGGCATGTAGTCCCAGCTACTCGGGAGTATGAGTGACAGAATGAGACTTTGTCACCAAATAAATTTAGAAAAAGAAATGTGTCCTCTGGCTGTGTCATATGCCAACCCTCTGAGCAGCCTGGGGGACAGCAGCACTGTACTTGAATTCAAGTGATTGACTGGGCAAGGTGAGGAGGCTCACACCTGTAATCCCAGCACTCTGGGAGGCCAAGGGGGTGGATCCCTTGAGCAAAGAAATCCAAGACCAGCTTGAGCTAGAGCAAGACCTTGTCTCTAAGGCCTGTAACACAGTGATTACAGTGCCAGCCACATACACCAAGGCTGGCGGGTTTGAACCCAGCCCAGGCCAGCTAAACAACGACAACTGCAACAACAAAAAAAATAGGCAGGTTCTGGCAGGCTTCTGTAGTCCCAGCTACTTGGGAGGCTGACACAAGAGGATGGCTTGTGCCCAAGAGTTTGCGGTTGCTGTGAGCTATGGTGCCATGGCTGTCTATCGAGGGCTACAAAATGAGACTCTGTCTCAAAAGAAAAAAAAAGATTGACTATGGAGGAGGAAGTAAATCCTATTAAACGCTGGACTCCACTGTGGTCTGCTCCTGACCTTCTTTTTACTTCCATCCTCCTATTAAGTGTTGGTAACTCTCAAATTTTTATATCCAAACCTAATCTCTCCCCTGAGTCTCAGATTCATTTCCAGATGTCTCCTGCTTATCTCTACCTGGATTTTGGCACAACATCACCAGCCTAACACCCATGTCCAAAAAGGAACTCAATAAAGCATCTCTTCTGCCTGCATATTTGTTTGTTTTTTTTCCAATCTATATATAATTTCCCCCCAGATTTACTGATGTATAATAGACATAGTCTATACTTCTGGACAACTCTTTCTTGAGCGCCTGCTCTGTGCCACTCCTGGTGCTGGTGCTGGGGATACGAGGCTGAGCAAGGCCAGACACATCCTACCCCACTGCGTTTTCAGTCTACAGCGGCAGACTGCCACCAAGCAAGGAGGCACGCACATAGTCACATGTTCCAATCTGTTGTGACAGGGAAACGGACATGGAGCTATCTGAGAATACAAAAGGGGAACTGGAGGTCTACTTTACCAGAACTTTATGTACCTATTCAATGCTAGGAAACAGATCATGGTGATGATCACCCAACACTGTAAATATACTTAATGCTGCTGAATTATACACTTAAAAACGATTGAAGTGGGGCCTGGCGCCTGTACCTCAGTGGTTAGGGCGCCAGCCACATACACCGAAACTGGCAGGTTTGAACTCAACCTGGGCCTGCTAAACAACAATAAATGCTGCAACCATAAAAACCCCAGGCGTTGTGGCGGGCACCTGTAGTCCCAGCTACTTGGGAGGTGGAGGCAAGAGAATTGCTTGAGCCCAGGAGTTGGAGGTTGCTGTGAGCTGTGATAGCACAGCACTCTACCCAGGGTGAAAGCTTGAGGCTCTGTCTCAAAAAAAAAAAAAAAAAAGTTTTCAAAGAGTTCTGATTCCTTTTAGTGAACTATTAAACCTGAAGATGGTTTTGGAAACCACCTGAACGCAGTTGGATTAGAAGTGAGGGTAGTCCTGAGATGGTGCCCTTATAGTTGGACCTAACCTCCTGGCAGGTGATGTCAGAATGTTGGGCAGACTTAGTGGCCCAGAGGACCTGGCTCTCAACCTGTGAACTGGCTAATTTCAGGCAGGGTCAAGCAAAGTGACATCCGTTAGAACAGCACAGACTCTTGAAATGTGTGGTTTCACAAGAGAAAGGACGTCAAGGCAGAGACTGAAAAACGTTCAATTCCTGGATATAATCATGAGGCCACCCATGGCATGGAATGGCAGGTTTGTTATGATTAGTTACTAAAGGTAAAAGTTATCAGTGGAATTTAGAAATGATGACTATAACTTGCTAAATACATAAGGAAAGGCAAAGTAACAAATAAAAAGGAAAACATCCAATTCCTTATTACTTACTTACCTATGGCTAAAGGAGAGTAAGGAAGAGTGACAGTGGATCCTGACACGGGACCAGGCTGGATTGGATTCTGGCCAGTCTGAGCTACAGCTACCAACCTCAGAGCCACTTCCCAAGGGAAAAGTTATGGTGAAACAAGATAGCAAAGAAGATGGGAAGGATTCGTAAGAGAATGGGAATAAAAAGGGAAAGGTAAACGGGAAGTCAAGGGACTTGTCCTGTGGAAATTGTAAATGGTTATTTAAAACTGAAAGGAATAGAGTGGGCGTTGATGGGGCAAAATAACAGCCTTAGTGCTGCACCCTCAGAAGCTGGGAGGACTGATGGGCACCCCTACTGGTTCTCTGCCATCCAGAACAGCCAGCCGACAGCTGACCGACACCCAGCTGAGATCCGCAGATCCTGCAGCTGACGGCACCTGCATAATCAAGCCCGGTCAAGGCAAGACAAACCACCCGAGTGACCTGTAGACTTGTGAGTAATAATAAATGTTTATTGTTCCAAGCCCCTGGGTTTTGAGGTGATTTGTTTATGCTGCAATAACTAACTGAAGCATGAGGACAATCTGATCACAAGGTCCATCAAATCCTTAGAGAAAGCCAGGCAGTGACTCACACTTGTAATCCTAGCACTCTGGGAGGCCAAGGCCCATTGATTGCCTCAGCTCAGGAGCTCAAGACCAGCCCGAGCAAGAGCAAGACCCCATCTCTAGTAAAATAGGAAAACTAGCCAGGTGTGGAGGTGGGCACCCATAGTCCCAGCTGCTTCGGAGGTTGAGGCGAGAGGATCTCTTGAGCCCAAGAGACCGAGGTTGCTGTTGTAAGGTAGTGGACTCAATCCAGCTGGTGTCCAGCAATAGCTACGGTTTATTTGGCACCTTGGCGAAGGTGGCTGAGACTCACTAGATGTCAGCTGGGAAGAGCTAGAGTGCTTATCCTTTAATTGTTTTAGCTAGGGTAGGAGGGGAGAGTGTTACTTTGGTGTGCTAGGGACTGATGCCAGGTTCTGTTCCAGCTGGCTTCCTGTGGAGACTGTTCTGTTCCTTTAAGGTTTAGCCCCCTGGAGCCATTGTGTTCACTAGCTCCTCCTTTCTTCTGCCTGGGTCCCAGAAGGGGATAGTTTCAGCAAAGGTCACTGAACAGCCAAGATGGAGTGCCTTATGCTCAAAGTGGAGTGGCCTATGCTTGTTCTGTTTTTGGAGTGCCTCCGACCAACCTACCAGCCGTGAGTTATGATGACACCATGACACTCTACCCAAGGCCACAGAGTGAGATTCTGTCTCAAAAAAAGAGAAAAAAAATCCTTAGAGAAGTTTGAAGTTTGTAGATTTCTTCTCTGAGCCTGTAAGAGTCTCCTTTCCTGTATTCTTGACATCATCTCTCCCCATCAGAAACGTCACCAGCCCATGGCTCCGCTGTGTCCCTCCTGCTCAGCTGCTGCTTGCCCTCCTCTCGGATGTCCTTGGTACAGGAACAGCCAGCCTTTAAGTGCAATCGCCTGCCAAGGACTCTGATTAAATCAGCCTGCTGGATTGTAGGTTGGTGTGAAGCCAGATTCCCTTTCTCTTTCCCTAGGGCTGGGGAGACGAGTGTGGCCCCGGGGCTCTCGGGAGCAGACACTTGACAGAAGGGTAAGCCCAGATCTCACTCTTGGCCTTGGAGCCTGGGCCTTACTTCCATTCCTTTGACTAGAGGCCGGCTAGAGACTGATGCTGCTCTGTGGGCCTGGAAGCAGCTGGCAGCCTAGGCCCCTGCAAGCTCAGCTCTGAAATCCAACTTTCTCCCTGTGCCTTTCAGCCTCTCCCAGCCCTTCTGGGTCAAGGTACCATCTGGCCATAGGTTTAGCAACTGCCAAACTATTTTCCTTAGAGGGCTTCAAGCAGAAGCAGAAAGTGATCTCACATTTTAATGGGATCCCTCTGGTTGCTGAGTAGCAAGGGAGGGACCACAGCCAAGCCAAGGCATAAGCAGGGAGGCCACTCAGGAGCTGCAGGATGCTGGGATGCCAGAACATATCCTGGACATATTCTGAGGGCAGAGCCAGTGGACTTGCTGATGTGGGGAACAAAAAAAGATGGCTTCAAGATTTGGGGACCAAGCAGCTGGAAGGGTACAGATGAACCGAGGTGGGGAAGAGCTGACTTGGCTCAATGCAGGGAGAGAAAGAGCTCAGGATGTTGGGGTGGGAACCCAGAAATCAAAGCTCTAATACCAGCCGTGCCACACCCTAACAACACTCACTAATCACATTGCCAGGCCCTCTTCCAGGCTCCACCCCACATCATCCCCATCTCCTCCCTGCAGTCCTTTATATAAGGTGGACTTGACCATCCTCATCTCACAGAGGACAGGAAACAGGCTTGGGGGGACACACAGCAGCAGAGCTAAGGCTCAACCCCCAAAGCCCATGCTCCTAGGCGAGCATAGAACTGCCTCCCGAATCGTGTATCCGCTTTCACTTGCTGGGCTTCAGCTTCTGCACCTGAGAATCAAAGGTTAGGGGTGCACATCTCTCTGTCCTGGCAGCATAAATGTGCCCACTGTGGGTCTGTGACCCCCTTTCTGACTGAGGACGTTGAGTGCCAACACGCAGCACGCTGGCTTTGAGAAACTGCTGCAGTGAAAAGCAGGACAAAGAAAATGCCCCGATGACCCACATTCTGCTTCTGAGAATATTGTGATGTATTATGAATGGGGCCTTCTGAAGTGTGGTTTGAACACCTAGTTAAATAATAATTCATTCCTGGCTATGAGACATTTTGAAGGATAAGCTCTAATGAAATAATATTATGAGTTGTGAATTGGAACATTAAATTAAACATCACTTACATTCATTTCTGTCATCTCTAGCTTTCTTCTTGGGGAAAAATGAATTTCTATGAAGAGTCGAGGTTCTTGAGCCCCTCACATGGATTTTATGTGTTATTAATAAGCCAGTCTTTAGAGGGTGGGAATAGGAGGAGAAACAGAATCTTGTTGCAGGATTTTTACTCAGATATTATTCTATAGTCTCAGTTGGCATCATAGTCTGTTTGGGCTGCTGTAACAAAAATACCAGAGACTGGGTGGCTTCGACAAGAGATATTTTACACAGTTCTGGAGGCTGGGAAGTTCAAGATCAAGGTGCCAGCAGATCTGGTGTCCGAAGAGAGTTTGCTTCCTTGTTTGTGGGTGGTCATCTTCTTATGTCCTCATGTGGTAGAGAGCAGAGGGAGATGAAGCAAGCTCTCCTGTCTCTTCCTATGTGTACAGGGCACAAATCCCATCCATGAGGGCTCCACCCTCATGACCTAATTATCTCCCAAAGGCCCCAACTTCTAATATCATCATATTGGGGATTAGGATTTCAACCTAAAAATTTTGGGGAAACACAAACATTCAGTCCACAGCTTTAGGGGAGTAAAGGTTCAAGGTGTTGGTCTCTGGGCTGGACAGATGCTCTATGTGAGTTTCCAGTCAACTGTTTACTAGCAGGAGACAAGTTATTTAACCTTGCTGAGACTGCAAGACTGGTGCAGATACAAGGACCCTTCAGAAAATTCATTCCTTGTGATTTCTCCTTTAACCCATGAGGCATTTAAAAGCCTATTGTTTAATTTCCAAATATTCCTGTAGTCCTATTTACTCAGGAGGCTGAGGCAAGAGAATTGCTTGAGCCAGAGTGTTTGAGGTTGCTGTGAGCTATGATGACACCACAGCACTCTAGCCTGGGCAACAGAATGAGACTCTGTCTCAAAAAAAAAAGTTTCTAAATATTTATGGAATTCCTAAATTTTCTACTGTTTTTTTTATCTCTAATTTAATCCCACTGTGGTCAGAAAGTCTATTTTGCATGATTTCCATTTTTTTATATGTATTGAGACTTGCCTTTTTCTCATCCTAATTTTATTTTTTATTCCGTCTCCATAGTGACTGTCAAAAATTGCCAATGCCATCTACATTGCAAGTTGTCAGTGCAGGGTAGCTGGGAAAAGTTTTCCATTAGCAGTAATCTTGCCTCAGACAAAAACCTCATTGGCTATAATACTGATGCTGCATGAAGTCCCAGGAATCAGGGCCGCACAGCAGGTAACTGCACTGAGTACTCAGGGGCAGGTATTCATGTGTCCAAACCCATCTAAACATAGAAGAGATACAGTAAAAATATGGTGTTATAACCCTACAGGACCATGGTCATATATATGGTCTGTCATTGATCAAAATGTCCTTATGGGGCACATGACTGTATTTCAAAACAGTTCCTGTTCCCTTCTCACTGCCAGAAGCACAATCTCTAATATTTACTGTGGAGTGTGTGACTGTCACACTCTGCTCACTGAGCCTCCCGCTCTCGTCACTCATTGTCAGGCTTCCCTTCCTCTGCGCTGCCTCCCCCAGAGGTTCCAGCCCATGGGTTGCTGCCATGGGAAGTTGTGAGTCTCTGTCTGTCTCTCCACCCTGGCAGGCAGTGGCTTGCCCTGCAACCTCACTGGTCTTACAGATCTAAGAAGAGCTGATTTTTCAGTTTGTTCAGTTTTCACTTGTTTTTAGTAGAGTGGCGGGTGACTTCCAAGCTCCACATGTCCCATACCAGGAACTGAAATCCTCTGCTCAGTTTTTACATTCTTTTTTTGTTGTTGTTGTTTCTTTTTGAGATAGTCTCATGCCTGTAATTCTAGCACTCTGGGAGGCCAAAGTGGGGGGCATCCCTTGAGCTCAAGAATTTGAGATCACCCTGAGTAAAGGGATACCTGATCTCTACTAAAAATAGGAAAAAAATTAGCTGGGTATGATGGCAGGTGCCTGTAGTCTCAGCTACTCAGGAGGCTGAGGCAGGAGGATCACTTGAGCCCTAGGGGTTTGAGGTTGCTGTGAACTGTAACACCACTGCCCTCTACCTGTGCAACAGAGCAAGACCCTGTCTCAAAAACAAAAACAAGGCAAAACAAAACCGAGAAACCCAGAGTCTTTTCCTACTGAAGCTCTGGCTGATTGGCCAGTACCCCAAAGGCTGGCAGAGTGGCAGCTCCCTGTGTTCATTTTCTTTTTTTTTTTTGAGACAGAGCCTCAAGCTATCCCCCTGGGTAGAGTGCCATGGCATCACAGCTCATAGCAACCTCCAACTCCTGGGCTCAAGTGAGTCTCCTGCCTCCGCCTCCCAAGTAGCTGGGACCACAGGCGCC
>CAUYQV010083562.1:0-18733 GCA_963574575.1 Galagoides demidoff | reverse complement strand
TTCAACATATAATTCCTCAAAAAATCCAAATAAGATGAGACACATTAAAAACACTTAATGATTTTCACAAACTATTAGGAGATATAAATTGGGTCAGACCATTGCTAGGAATACCCACTTATATATTATCTCATTTATTCTCATTATTAGAAAGTGACTTGCTTTACACAGTCCTAAACAGCTTACAAAAGAGGCTGAGAAAAAAATGGAACGATTAGAAAAACATATACAGGAACCTCAGCTTGGTAAAACTACTGATTTTTCATATTTTATTTTGTATGTTTTTCCTTTTGAACATTCACCTACTGGACTTTTAGCACAGAAGGAAGCTTTTGTGGAATGGTATTTTCTTCCACACAAAGCAACTAAAAAGACAGAAACATATATTCAAAAAAATATCACATGTAATTTTATTTATTTTTATTTTATGGTCTTTGAGACAGAGCCTCAAGCTGTCACCCTGGGTAGAATGCCGTGGCATCACAGCTCACAGCAACCTCCAACTCCTGGGCTCAAGCGAGTCTCCTGCCTCCGCCTCCCAAGTAGTTGGGACCACAGGCGCCTGCCACAATGCCCGGCTATTTTTTGGTTGCAGCCGTCATTGTTGTTTGGCGGGCCTGGGCTGGATTCGAACCCACCATCTTAGGTGTATGTGGCTGGTGCCTTAGCCACTTGAGCCACAGGCGCTGAGCCTCATATATAATTTTAAAGGTCGCTTTAGGTTGTGACAATTAGCAGAATGAGATCCTGATAAAATTATTGTTCCTTTGACTAATCAATAGATAAATAACCTATTTACCTTTTCTACAGATTGGCAAGTAGCACTTGCTGATTTCTTAGGTGAAATTGACAATCATTACCCCACAGCTAAACATTTACAATTTTTTCTTTCTTTTTTAATCATCTGGGAATCATTGAGGGTACAAGAAACGAGGTTGCACTAATTGCATTTGTTTTTTTTTTTTTTTTTTGAGACGGAGCCTCAAGCTTTTCCCCTGGGTAGAGTGCCATGGCATCACAGCTCATAGCAACCTCCAACTCCTGGGCTCAAGCGAGTCTCCTGCCTCCGCCTCCCAAGTAGCTGGGACCACAGACGCCCTCCACAACGCCCGGCCATTTTTTTTTTTTTGGTTGCAGCCATCATTGTTGTTTGGTGAGCCGAGGCTGGGGATTCTAACCCGCCACCTTAGGTGTACGTGGCTGGCGCCTTAGCCGATTGAGCCACAGGCGCCGAGCCACTAATTGCATTTGTTAAGTAAAGACCCTTGTACAATCGTGTCTTGCTCCCCAAAGGTGTGACACACACCAAGCCCCCACCCCAACGTTTACAATTTTTGAAGAACACTTCTTGAATTTTACCTTGAGTTGTTAAATAAAAACCAATTTTTGATGCTCCTACATTTTATACTGATGCTAATAAAATGGATGTTTCTGATTACTTAAGACCTCATAATTCTAAAACACAACAATCTCTATATCAATCTGTTCAAAAGACTGAATTATTTACTATCATTTTACTTTTAACAGATTTTAACATTGCTCTAAACATGATAACAGATTCATTATATTCTATGCATGTAGTGCAGAATATAGAAATAGGCACACTTCCTGGGAGTGAATCAGAATTAATTACTTTATTTTCAATATTACAACAACTCATTTATTCTCGCAAGCAAGCCTTATATATTACTCATATTAGAGATCATTCTAATTTACCTAAACCTCTTGCTGAAAGTAATACTGCTATTAACCATTTAATTGGATCAGTACAAACTCCCAATCTGGAGCATTCTTTATATTACAATAATACCCAATCTCTAAAAATAAAACATGATATTACATGGCATGCAGTAAGAGCTATTGTTCGCTCATGCCCTACCTGTTAATGTTTAATAATGCCACCTTTACCCTCTGGTGTTAATCCAAGAGGCTTATAAGCTAAACAACTTTGGATGGATGGATATTACTCAAGTTCCAGAATTTGACTGTCTAAAATATGTCCATCACTCTATAGACACATATTCTTATTTCTCTTAGGCATCAGCATTTACTTCTGAACAAGCTGATGCGGTCATTTCTCACTTACTTGAAGCTTTGCAATTATAGGAAAGCCACAA
This sequence comes from Galagoides demidoff, assembly GCA_963574575.1. Taxonomy (NCBI): domain Eukaryota; kingdom Metazoa; phylum Chordata; class Mammalia; order Primates; family Galagidae; genus Galagoides; species Galagoides demidoff. The sequence continues at coordinate 16,616 of CAUYQV010083562.1, read as the reverse complement.
TCAATCAAAACAAACAAGGATTCAGCATACATTTCTAATAAATGTCACACTTTTTTCCCAGCTACATAACATAAAACACATCACTGGATTGCCTAATAATAGCATAGGTCAAGCCATCATTGAAAGACATAATTGCACATTAAAAAATATATTGCTGGCTCTGTGCCTGTGGCTCAATCGGCTAAGGCGCCAGCCACGTACACCTAAGGTGGCGGGTTCGAATCCCCAGCCCGGGCCCGCCAAACAGCCATGATGGCTGCAACCAAAAAAAAAATGGCCGGGCGTTGTGGTGGGCGCCTGTGGTCCCAGCTACTTGGGAGGCGGAGGCAGGAGACTCTCTTGAGCCCGGGAGTTGGAGGTTGCTATGAGCTGTGATGCCATGGCACTCTACCCAGGGGGATAGCTTGAGGCTCCGTCTCAAAAAAAAAAAAAATCTATATTGCTCAAACAAAAGGGAGAAGAACAGTATAATAATCCCAGAAATAAACTACATTCTGCTTTATTTACTTTAAAATTTTTGAACATGGATGACAATAATAAAACTCCAGCTCAAAAACATTGAATAACAACAACAACAGAACCTCTCCATCAGCCAGTTTTCTATAAAGATGTTACAACAAATAAATGGAGCTTTGCACAAGTGTTATGTTGGGGCAGAGGATATGCTTATGTTTCAATAGGTTCATCAAACTTTTGGGTTCCCGACAAGGCCCTAAAGTTAAGAGATGGCACAGAAAAGACCCTGTCCCCAGGATATGGATCCACAGACCTTGGACAAGCCATTTGTGTGAATGATTCTGAAACCAAGAAGAAAACCAAGACTGCATTATCCCACACACCTCTCACTCTGAATGCCCTGGAGATGGTATGGGGCCAGGTGAAGATGTTTTGTAATGATGCAGAAGATCTGGTGGGCCAGGCTAAACAACCCTTGATGGCTCAAGCGAGTCTACTGCCTCCGCCTCCCAAGTAGCTGGGACCACAGGCGTCCGCCACAACACCCGGCCATTTTTTGGTTGCAGCCATCATTGTTGTTTGGCGGGCCGGGCTGGGGATTTGAACCCGCCACCTTAGGTGTACATGGCTGGCGCCTTAGCCAATTGAGCCACAGGCGCCGAGACGCATAAAATTTTTTTTAGCAGCTGGTAAGAAAGGTATCTTTGTGACTGAGTGGTAGGGAAGAAATTGTGTTTTATTTTGTTAAAGAAAACTAAAAGGAAACATCCTAACTCAAAATCAGACCTGTGAAGGGCCCACCACCAATGTTTTCTATTTTGTGTTCAAACTGCAACTCACAAATTGTGGTAAGTCTTATCTGTGAGCTCCCCACCAAAATGTGTTCTCAGGTCAAGTATAGGTTTCCTCGTTTTTTCCTGTAGTTTCTTTATTGTTTCTCGGAGGAATCAACATTACTGACTGTTTTTCTATCATAGTAAGTGAATGTTTATTTCTGTTTAAAGGTTTTTAGAAATATCTATTTATTTATTTTAAAATTTGTTTGCTTTTATACACATTTAAATTAACACAATGGGCCTGCTTGAAGTTCCCCTCCTGAGGAGACTGCTGTGCTTTAGGGATGCTTCAGTGTCTCAGGTTCCTCCTATGAAGACTCTCTCGCTCGCTCTCCCTAGCTAAGACAGCAGCACAGCGGGCCGCATCCCGACAGTAGATAAACCAGGCCAGAAACCTGGCATTTGCAGCTCTGACAAGTGGTGGCCCAGATGGGACTGTAGACAGCTGCTGGCACAACTTCTTTAAAGGAAACTGTGAATACCTTGGAATATGCTCACAGAGCAAAGAACATAATGAATAAGCCTGAAATTAATCAGAAACTCACCCAAAAACTCTTATTAAGGAATATACGGAAGAAATTGAGTGTCTGAAGAGAAATCTTGCTGCACCCGTGAGAAAAATGGAGTGTACATTTCCAAAGAAACTTTTAGGACATGGATATAGAAAACATGGTTCTGGGGCAGTGCACTGAAGAATCTCTAAGTCAAAAGTTATCTGTAGAAGTTGGTGTGGATTGTTCATCAAGTGGTGGAGTTCCATTTTTTCCAGCATAAGGAAATCACATGGAAAAGACAAAGAAAACAGAGGCATGAACACAATGGAGAGGCCTAAAGTGGAAGAAACTACAGAGTGCTCTGTTACGAACAGCAGATTACCTACATCTATGAGCACAGATAAATCTTTAGTTAAATTGAGGGCCAGAAATTTATTTATTTATTTATTTATTTTAATATTTTAAGCTTCTAATTTTAATAGTAAATCTGGCTCTGATTTTCTTTCTTTTTTTTTGAGACGGAGCCTCAAGCTATCCCCCTGGATAGAGTGCCATGGCATCAACGGCTCATAGCAACCTCCAACTCCTGGGCTCAAGCGAGTCTCCTGCTTCCGCCTCCCAAGTAGCTGGGACCACAGGCGCCCCCACAACGCCCGGCCATTTTTTGGTTGCAGCCATCATTGTTGTTTTGGTGGGCCCGGGCTGGGGATTCGAACCTGTCACCTTAGGTGTACGTGCCTGGTGCCTTAGCCGATTGAGCCACAGGCGCCGAGCCATAAGCCAGAGTTCTAAGTCACTTTTCATTGAGGATTCTCTTGTGTGCTTTGTGCTTGGTGTTTTTTTTTTCCCCTACTGTTAAACTTTTTTGTCTTTTGTTACAAGGTCTATCCCAGCTAAGAACTAAAATGGGTGTAGGTGGGTGTCATTGTGGCTCAGTGAGTAGGGCACCAGCCCCATACACTGAAGGTGGCGGGTTCAAACCCAGCCCCAGCCAAACTGCAACAACAACAACAACAAAAAATAGCCGGGAGTTGTGGTGGGTACCTGTAGTCCCAGCTACTTGGGAGGCTGAGGCAAGAGAATAACCTAAGCCCAAGAGCTGGCTGGATGTTGCTGTGAGCTGTGATGCCAAAGCACTCTACTGAGGGCAATAAAGTGAGACTCTGTCTCTTAAAAAAATTTTTTTAATTAAATAAATAAATAAATTGACAGATAGATGGTCATTAAAAAAATGGGTTTAGGTGACCTTTAGCCTTCTCTACAGGTGAAAGAATACACTAGGTACCCTTTTAAGGTCCCATTCTGACTCTGACAAATGATACATTTTATAGAGACAATACAAAGCCAGAAGTTTTCATTTTCGCATTTAATTTTCACACTGGAAAATAAATCCTTAAGAATCCTAGATGGAAGAAATGAAAAATCCAAACAGTATCCAAAGTTATCTGTACAACTACATGAATAATACCACTTATAGGGACTGAAATACGAACTTCAAGTGATAAAAATTATTCCCTTTTATGAGCAGAAAAATCCTAACAACTGTATCAATAGCATCATCACTATACACATCATACATTCAATGTCATAAAAAGGAACTGGAAACTATCCTTACTTTTTAAAAAAATCACTTCAAAATGAATCATATAACATATGGACACTGACAGAGCTTTGCAAATCCAAATATATGAATGCGGAGGGGAAGCAAACCAATTATAAAAAATTGATTTCAGCAATCTGTAGGAATGTAGCAACTCCAAGACAGTTGGATGTAACCCCCACTCAGAGAGCTAAAGAAAACAAGTGTTCAGGAGAAGGGGCAGCAGGGGGAGCAGCTCTGACCAAGTTGTCACCATTGTTAATGGAGGGCCTCTCACCTTCTCCAGGTGGGAAGAGGTATGTGGAATGTTTTAGCTCAAACCAAGTATCACATGTGTTTGTTTAGGTAAGAAAAGAGTACTGTTAGTAAAGCCTGATGTAAAGTTAAAATTAATCAGATAACAAACATGACTTTTTCTAATACTCCAAATATTAACCCTCTATTCATTACTTTTGGTTTAATCTCATAGAAGTGGGCAAAAATGATACAATACCCCTAAAAAGGCATATATATGAACTATGTGGCCAGCATCATTTCCTCTTAGGGATCTATCCTCTCCTCACTCTGTAACAGGACTGAATCTGAGCACTCCCCCTCCCGCAGAAGCAAGGCAAGAGACCCAGGCTGGCCAGAGTTCCATTCCTTACAATTGCGTTGGGAAGAACTGAATCTGGAAATGAAAGTGTCCATCTTCCTGACCATATAAAGAGAGTCTGCCAGCAAAGGGAAGAAGGAAGCAGAGGAAGGGAGAGAAAAATAGCAAAATTCTGTTTTGCCGTACTGGATCTGCAGCTCTTACAACTGAAAGAGTCCTAATACCCACAGTTATGACATTTGCCTCTCAGTTCAAAGGGGAAGAGTGTCTCACTGCTTAATTGTAGAGTCAAGACAAAGGTGACTATCTTAGTTTTTAATCACTGACTCTGCTTCAATGCTGGACATGTGCGAGAGTTAAAAACAGAAGATTTAGCTTTTATTCTAACCCTCCAAAAAACCCCTGTAACAAACTAGAAATGATTATGCAAGGCTCCTGGTTAACATTATAAAAAAAACCACAGTACTCTCTGGGAGAAAATATTTGACGGTCACATATATCTGATGAAAGATTTCTATCTGGAATACACAAAGACTCTTCAACTCTATAACAAGATTACAACCATATTTAAAAAGAAATGAGAGGCCATGAGCAGTGTTTCATGCCTGCAATCCTGGCACTCTGGGAGACGGATGACACCATGGCACTCTACCCAGTAAGAGAGTAAGACTGTCTCCATAAATAAATTAATTAAAAATAAGAAGAAATAAAACAAAAGTCAAAAAAGATTCAACTAAAAATGTCACCAAAGCTGTATGAATGGCAGATAAGCAGAAGACAATGATTGAAACAGTAGTTATTAGGGTAATGCAAATTAAAACCACAATGAAACATCACTTCATACCCACTACAATGACAATAACAAAAAGCTACAGCAGATCTTTAAATAACACTGTTTTGTTGTCAGTTTTGTTTTAATGTTGATATGAAAAAAAAATTGGACACGGTGGCTCACACCTGTAATCCTAGCACTCTGGGAAGCTAAGGCGGGTAGACTGCTTGAGCTCATGAGTTCAAGACCAGTCTGAGCAAGAGTAAGACCCTGTCCCTAAAAATAGCCAGGTGATGTGATGTCGCAGCACCCTACCAAGGATGCCAAAAAAAATAAAAAAGAAAGAAAAAGGAAAAAAATTTATTCCTGACAGGAACCATTATCTGTGTGGTTTGCACATTGGCCCGTGTCACCATGAGCTTTCTCTGGGCCTCCAGTTTCATCCCATATCCCAAAGACGTACACATTAGCTTTGTGGGTGTTTCTAAGTTTCTATCAATTTATGTCAATTAAGCTATGGTAAATTTGGTTTTGCGTAAAGTCACACACTTTCTAAGAGCCTACCTACCTTAAGCCCTCACTTTAACTACTGGTAGAGATGCAGACAAACAGGAGCCCTCAGACACAGCTGGTATGAATGCAAAGTAACAACCAGTCACTTGGGAGAACAGTTTGGTAGTTACTTAAAAAGATAAACACAAATTTACCATATAATCCAACAAAGACACTCCTAGGAATATATCCATAAGAAATTAAAACTTTTTTTTTAGGAGTCAGAGTCTCACTTTATCACCCTCAGTAGAGTGCTGTGGCAGCACAGCTCACAGCAACCTCCAACTCCTGGGCTTAGGCGATTCTCTTGCCTCAGCCACCTGAGTAGCTGGGACTACAGGTGCTGGCCACAACGCCCAGCAATTTTTTTGTTGCAGTTTGGGCAGGACCGGATTCGAACCGGCCACACTCAGTATATGTGGTCGGCACCCTACCCACTGAACCACGGGTGCCGTCCCAGAAATTAAAAATTACGTTCCACACAATGACACAACAAAATTATTCATAACAATCAAAAAGTGGCAATAGTCCAAAAGTCAATCAGTTGATAAATGGATAAGCAACATGTGGTATATCCATATAATGTAGTGGTTCTCAACCTTCATAATGCCGTGGCCCTTTAATACAATTCCTGTGGGTCACAACTCACAAATTGAGAACCACTGATATAATGGAACACTATTCAGGAACAAAAAGAAAAGAACTACTAAAACATGACACAACATGAATGAACTAGATTAACATTACGCTAAGTGCAAGACGCCAGACACAAAAAACCACACACTGTATGATCCCATTCATATGTACTGTCCACAAAGGGAAACTTTATGGAGACAGAAGGTAAGCTGAGGGTTGCCTTGTGTTGGAGGGAGAGTAGTGATTAACTATAAATGGGAATAAGGGAGCTTATCAAGGTTTAAAACTATGAACTAAAATGTTTTAAAACTAGACAATGGTGATACAACTCAGTAAAGTCATCAAAAGTAACTGTAAACTGTAATAGGTGAATTTTATGATATTTAAATTACATCTCAAAGAAGTTCAACAGAAAAAATAAATAGGAGTCTAAAGACAATATAAGAAAATAGAAATTATGAACCTTGATTGGATCCTAGATCAGGGTACAAAATAGCAATTAGAGAGATTAGGAGACAACTGGGAAACCTGAATTTGCACTAGGTATTAGACGATGTTTTGAATATTTCTTAGGTGTCACAATATGCTAATGCAGGAGATAGGAGATGTCTTTATTCTTGGAAGATGTAAGCTCAAGTACATAGAGGTAAAATTTTTCCAACTGACTTTCAAATAGCTCAGAAAAATAAAAGTGCCTATACTTAGAATGAAAGAGCAAATGCAGCAAAACGATAATTGCTGATTGGTTAGGATCTAGGCATCCAATGTACCACGCTACTTTTTTAACTTTTCTGTAGGTCTGAAAGGTTTCTAAACAAAATGCTGGGGGAAAGCAGCACTCTCGTTTGAAACTGTAACCAAACGCAAAAGGAATCACCAGTGCAGTTAGCTATGCATTTTAGAAGCACATAGTTAACACATAAATATATAAATACTACCATCTCTCTGTTAGCATTTAGAAACTAGAAGGAACCAATGGGAACTTGAAGAATAAAATAATTACTCAGAGACTGAACTAATTAAAGCTCTACTTCACTTAAAAATGCTATTTTTAAGAAATACTTTTTTTTTTGAGACAGAGTCTTCGTTCTGTCGCGTGGGCTAGAGTGCCTCGTTCACAGCAACCTCAAACTGCTGGGCTCAAAGGATCCTCCTGCCTTAGCCCTCAGAGTGCTAGGATTACAGGTATGAGCTACTGACCTGGTCATAACAAATCCTTTTTGAAATATCATTTAAGTCAAATCAACATGGTTATTAGTGGGTGCTGAAATTGCTAAGATTATGGGCATTACGGAAAAAGTATTGCTGAATGAGGGTCAATAAATTTTTCCATATGGAAGAACGCCTATTCCATCTATATTTCTTGGCTGATATAAAGATCAAACAAGATCATGTATACTAAAGCACAAAATTTTTCATTTTGTACCTTCCTGTTGATAGGGACAGAAATACTTGATTAAATCTACCCATCATTTCTGGTTACTTTCACTATAATTGGGGCACCTCAACTGTGTAGTTAACATTGCACTAACAATTCATTTAAAGACACTGTCAATGTTCATCATAACAATTCATTATAAAACTGCATTACTCTTAACTCAGACATTTTGTCTTATTACTTGCTATGCCACAACTTTTTTTTTTTGGCCAGGGCTGGGTTTGAACCCACCACCTCTGGTACATGGGGCCGGCACCCTACTGCTTGAGCCAGAGGTGCGGCCTGATGCCACAACTTGTAACAGCATGCTTTTAACAATTTAATGTTTTAAAAGCTTAAAACTCATCAAACACACTAATACAAAAGAGAAGTCTTATTAATGAATCAAAAGGAAAGTTCATATGGAAGTACAAACAAAAAGTTCCATCTACAGTTTTTACAATAAAGAAAGCATTCTTAGCTGAGTATTGTGCAGGGTGCCTATAGTCCTAGCTACTTGGGAAGCTGAGGCAAGAGGATGCTTTGAGCCCAAGAATCTGGAAGTTGCTGTGAGTTACAACACCATGGCATTCTACCCAGGGTGACAGAGTGAGACTCTGTCTCATAAAAAAAAGAAAGCATTCCTGCCTTTGAAACCGCAAACTAAGATATCTAAGAAAAAGACATGATACACGAAGATGTAGATTAATTACTTCATACACCCAGAGGAAACCTTGAGCAAAGATAGAAATCATACTCACTAACATGGGTATAATCAAAAAGATGGGTAATAATAAGTATTGTTGAAGATGAGAAAAATCAAGGAACCCCCACAACACTGCTACTGGGAATGTAAAATGGTGCAGAGAACAGTTTGGCAGATCCTCAAAATGTTAAACACAGAGTTATGTGGCTCAGCACCTGCAGCTCAGCAGTTACAGTGCTGGCCACATACACTGAGGCTGAAAGGTTTGAAATCAGCCCCAGCTTGCCAAATAACAATGACAACTACAACAAAAAAATACCCGGGCATTGTGGTGAGCACCTGTAGTCCCAGACACTTGGGAGGCTGAGGCAAGAGATCGCTTAAGCACGAGATCGCTTAAGCACAAGAGTTTGAGGTTGCTGTGAGCTGTGATGCCATTGCACTCTACAGAGGGCGACATAGTAAGACTCTGTCACAAAACGAAATGAAACAAAAAGGTGGAGTCATGTGACCCAGAAATTCTGCTCCTTGGTATATCTACCGAAGAAAAATAAAAACATCTGTCTGTACAAAAATATGTACATCTATGTTCACGCAGCATTATTCAATATAAGCTCAAAAGTGGCAAAACCCAAAAGTCTTTCTTTCTTTCTTTTTTTTTTTTTTGAGACAGTCTCACTTTGTTGCTCCTGGTAGAGTGCTGTAGCCTCACAGCTCACAACAACCTCAAACTCTTGGGCTCAGGCCATTCCCTTGTCTCGGCCTCCCAAGTAGCTGGGGACTACAGGTGCCCGCCACAATGCCCAGCTAGTTTTACATACGAGGTCTTGCTCTGGCTCAGGCTGGTCTCAAACTTGGGAGCTCAGGCAATCCACTCCTCTCAGCCTCCCAGAGTGCTAATATTACAGGCATGAGCCACCACGCCTGGCCTCCAAAAGTCTTTCAACTGATAAATAAACAAAATATGGCATATGCATATACTGGAACATTGTTCAGCCATAAAAGCAAATGAAGTATTGCTACATGCTACAAAATAGATGAACTTGCAAAACATTGTGTTAAATGAAAGTAACCAGACACAAAAGACCACATGTCATTATGATTTCATTTATGGAATGTAAAAAATATCCCCAGGTAAATTTGTAGAGACAGGAAGTAGATTAGTCGTAGCGAGAAGCTGAAGAGTACCCAAAAGCTAAGAAAAAAATTAGGAATGATGGCTAATAAGCAAGGCTTTCTTTTGGGGAGCAATAAAAATATTTTAGAATTACACAGTAGTCAAGGTTGCTCGATGACCCTATGACTGTTAAAAACCACTAAAATTGTACACTTACTTTTTTTCTTTTTTGAGTCAGAGCCTCAAGCTGTTGTTGCCCTGGGTAGAGTGCCATGGCATCACAGCTCACAGCAAGCTGCAAGTCCTGGGCTTAAGCGATTCTCTTGCCTTAGCCTCCCAAGTAGCTGGGACTGCAGGTGCCTGTCACAACACCTGGCCATTTTTTGGTTGTAACTGTCATTGTTGTTTGGCAGGCCCAGGCTGGATTCGAATCCACCAGCTCTGGTTGTATGTGGCTGGTGCCCTAGCCGCCTGAGCTACAGGCGCTGAACCTTCACACTTTTTTAAAAGGGTGAATTTTATGGTATATGAATTATTTCAATAAGCCTATTACTTATATAGAAGATTCAGCTTGCTGCTGCAATAAATAAATAAATAATTTAAGAAGTCCACAGAATAATAAATACAAATGACCAGTGAATGTACAAAAAAAAACCCCAGTTGTAATCAGATAAATATAAACTTTTTTTTAAGACAAGAGTTTTACTTTGTTGCCCTGGGTAGAGCCTTATCACAGCAACCTCAAACTCTTGAGCTTAAGCAATTCACTTGCCTCAACCTCCAGAGTAGCTGGGATGACAGGCACCACCACAATGCCGGTTAGTTTTTAGAAATGGCATCTCGCTCTTGCTCAGGCTGGTCTTAAATTCCTGAGCTCAAGCAATCCACCTGCCTCAGGGTCCCAGAGTGCTAGAATTACAGGCAAGCGCCACAGCGCCCAGCCCTAGATAAATAAAAAACTTGAACAAAACCAAAGAAACAAACTGGACCAAAGCAAAAAACAAGAAGAAATAACACAGCAAGTGATCAAGTTTTATTTTATTCTTAGGGACCAAAAAAGCCACTGAAAATAACAAGCAGCAAATAAGAATAAATGAAATACCAGGCATACAGAATTATTAAATAGTTATAGTGTGTGATACGAGAAATAGGGACACTTTGGAGATTATTAATAGGGTAGAGGGAAAATTACCAATTATCCAAGCATTAAGTGACTTGGGCTGGTGTCCCAGAACCTAAGACCTCAGGGGCTGAGGATTTTCCATCACAAACTAAATGTCTTAGACAAAAAAATTTCCCTCAGATTAAAAATCAAAGGGGGAGAGGGAGTAGGACAAAAAAGAGAGAACAGGAAAGACCACCCTCCTGCCCAAGCCTGCCATAAAGATAGCTGCATGTTATACAAGGAAAGACCTCAGGATTCTTAAGGCAGGAATCCCCAAACCCTAGCCCCAGCAAAGTCTGAATTTCATGCCAGTGAGGCAGCGAGACCAAGAGACCAAAACGGCTACATGGGTCACATGAAAGGTGGGGATGGACAGCTGGCATGGACCAAGAGTGTTCACCTGGTGAGTGGGAGCTCCTCAAACTAGGGACAAGAAGAGATTATTAAACACCCACCTACCAGTACTCCTGGGATAGCAAAGATGAACAACAGGACACAGAGAACTATAGGAAGTTCTAGGGAAGAGGTACTTAGTATACAAAACAAGAAATTAATAAATACCCAACCAATCATTCAGCATTCCAGGGAGAGGAAACATTAGAATCAAAGAGGTAGACAACAGGATGTGGACTGAGAGTTCACACACAAAAAGAGATAATCTTGAAATTACAACCATCTATAGAAAAGCATGCTACTTGAATTTCTAGATGAATTAGATGACAGAGAAATGAAAACACTCTCTATAACTTGGGAGACTGAGCACTGGTGTGTGTTCATCATGGCCATGTGGATGGAATGTGTGCAGGATACCAGGCCAATACCCAATTTCACATTAACACATCATTCCAGCCAGAGGACTGGGTATGCATAAATAAAATCTAAACCAAGAACTGCCTCAAAGTCAGATGTCCTAGGCCCTATAAACTTCTCTAGATGCACCATATATCTGTGCAGTATATCTGTGCACGCTCTAAGTAACCTCATGGATAAAGTTATATAATTACAAATCTGCCTGGCCATGTGAGCTAGAAACCCTAGCACCCAAGACAACACATAGCAACAACACAGAGCAAGCCTTATTCATTCCCAAAGCATAGAAACCACTTAAGAGTGGAAGCCTAGAAGGGAACCCCTAGATTTTCCTAGACCTTTGACAGCATTAGCCTAGAAGGGAAAGGGAGCATCCATGACTGGCTGGGTAAAGACTATAATAAAGTCCAGAATTGTGCAAAGAAGCAGGAAGAAAACTCAGGACAGGCAGCATGAACTAGGAAACCACAGAGCTGTCCTTATCTTGCTCATCAGTGAATTAAAGAAGGGAAATCTAACCCTTGTAGACTGTTACTATTATTATTATTTTTTGAGACAGTGTCTCATTTGTCACAGTACAAATGTGCCATGGCATCACAGCTCACAGTAACCTCAAACTCTTGGACTCAAGGGATTCTCTTGACTTGGCCTCCCAAGTAGCTGGGACTACAGGCACCCACCATAAGGCCTGGATATTTTTAGAGATGGGGTCTCAGTCTTGGTCAGGCTGGTCTCGAACCTGTGAGCTCAGGCAATCCACTCACCTCAGCCTCCCAGAGTGTTAGGATTACAGGTGTGAGCCACCGTGCCTGGCCCTTTCTGTATACTATTAATATCACTGAGGTAAAAAACTGCAAGTTTACCTTTCCTTACTGTCTAAGAATAAAAACATTTTATAAAACAATAAAAATAACAAACTATCTCCCTACTCCTTCAAAATCATAAGCTTTTTTCTCATTAATGTTCACAACTTCTTCTAGTATTTTAAAGTGACTGTCCTACTAAACTACACAAGTGTATATTACACACATATACAGAAGTGATACTGATAACATTTATTTACGGTCTACAGAAGCTGAGTTTGGAAAACCAGTGCAAGAACACCAACAGGTATTTTGAGAGGAAAGAAGGTATCAGCATTTTTTTTTTCTTATTGGAATCTCCCTAAAGTGAAAAGAATCTAACCATCCATAGAAAAAAATCTCACTTCACAAATGGTAGACAGATTCTTTCCTATAATTTGCCCCCTTTTTTCCTGAAAGCCCTGTGAACAAAGTGCTGTAATGAACTTACTGCTTCAACGTAAGTGATACAGATGACTGCATTCAGCAGACACACTAGAGAACAGCATCTGGATTTTGGAAAAGAAATGTGAAAATGGCTATTGGTAAATCATGCCAAGGTCAAATCAGGATGTCAGAGGACTTCATATATACATAAGAATAAGCTACTATAAGTAATTCTGGGATTCACCATGTTTTCCAAACAGTGGTAACTCCTAATTCTCTCCTTTAGGATACGGTTATCAACTCCCAAAATAAATTCACTGCCTATTACCAGGAAATCTCCTTCTGCTAGTCCTTAATATACTCAAGCAGTACACATTTAACAGTGGAATGCCAGTTATTATGATGTCCTATCACAATCCCCCAATATAATTTTAGTCTTAGAGAAGGATAGTGTTTAAGAAGGCAAAGAATTCTTTTTGAATTATTCTTTGACTCTGCTGAAGAACAGAAAGACAAAGAGTCTGTATGTGCCAAGAATCTGAAACAAGACAAAAACAAACACCCCAGCCCAACAAAATAAGTGGCTCCTGGAAGATGACTGTGAGATCACCACACATTCATTCATTCAGTGAAGAAAAGTGCTAGTAACTTCTATGTTCTAGGCACACTGCATGGAAACAATGATAAGACATGGCTCTGAAGAAATTCAAGGCCTAAAAACATTTAAGATAATATTTTACAGTAATACTGTATCTGAATACAAGTCATTTTATAACATTGTATTAACAGGAAGAGACAAACATTAGCTAATAAGATACATTTAAATGCATTAGTAAACATAAGCTAAAAGGAATGCCTTACACTGTTTACTAACGAAATTTGTTATCCCATTTTTGAAACGTAATTCAAGTTGTAATTTACTTCAAGGAAAAGGATTAACTTATGACACATGTTTTATAAAGGTTGCCCCCAAGCAGACCAAACACAATTTGTAAATTAGGTGCTTTTCAGCTTGACACGTAGGGCGTGGCACTTAAGTTCTCATACTACCTCAATGACACTTAGATGAGCTCTCACAAGTCTGGACATTCAGGTTTCCAAGCAAAGACCAGTTAACTCCCTAATTCTCCCTAAACCCTGAAACAACACTGCCATCTCTGTGTGCAGACACCCTCGCCTACTTACACCTATATACACCGGCTAAATCACACAAATCACATCTCCCACTTCTGGAAATTTTTCAGGAACGAAGGAAACACGCCCTCACCTAAAATATCTACATTCTCTTCCTCGTAGAGGCTAGATTACCCGAATATGGGCTAAACCTGTGCGAGAACCCAAGGCCAACTATTCGATTCAGGAGCGTGTAATGACTTCAAGTCTGAAAAAGTCATTCCTTTAACTGGCAAAGCAAAAACAAAAAAACAAACAAAACCCCAAAAGAACAAAACACAAAAAACCCTGGCGGAGATGCTTAAAAAGCAACTCCTCTGGTACAGACAAGGAGTAAAAAGAGAAGGAGCGGAAAAGGGCGGAGTGAGGCGCGGGGACTGCGGCGGCGGGTTTCCCCAGGTCGCGGGGACTTCGGAGAGGCGGGCCAGAGGTGCGAGGTGACCTTCCAACTAGGCCAACTCGGAGGGGCGGCTCGGCGCGGGGGCCTCGCTGCAGCCGCCCGCTCTCGGGGGCGCACTCACCCGCACAGCCGCGAACGCGGCGCGCCGGATTCCAGCCCGGGCTCATTCTGCGGTAGCTAGTCCCGGAGAGGAACTCGGGATGTGCAATCTCGGCAGCCCGACCCGGTGCTTGGGCCTCTGCCCGCTGCCACCCGGACACACCCCCGCCACCACCTCGGCGGCCTCAGCCCCTCCCCGGGAGGCCGGGCGGGCATCGCTCACCTGCACCGCGAGCCGCTCCGCCGCCCCACGGGCTCCAGAAGCCACGGCAGCGCTGGCTCCGGCCGAAGGATGCTGAGCCCTTGTCGCCTGGGAGGCGCCGCGCGGGGAGCGGCAGAAGGAGGAGTCGGACGGGCGGCGGCGGATCCGAAGAGGCTGGAGGAGGAGGAGGAGGAGGAGGACTCCAGCGCTCCGCTTTGGGGAGTTCCACCCTCCTCCTGGCCGCTCTGCAGCAGCAGCCACCGATCACTTCCGGGGCGCTGGGATGAGGGGCGGGGCCGCTGGGGAGCGACTTCCTGTCCTCCGGCTGAGAGGAGGCGATCCCGGGCCCCGGCCGGAGAACAATGGCTCGCTGGGCGAGGGTTAGCCGGCCTCCGCCCTCGCGTGTAGAGGGCGGTCTGCGCTGCTTTTCGGGAGGCTCCTTCTGAGCGCCGCGAGGTGAAGTCACCTCCCGAGGGCCCGGGAGTGGCCGCGGGCCTTGCGGAGGTTCCCGGATCTCGGCGTCGGCGCTGCGGTCCTTGTCTTTCTTTGGGGGACCAGGAGGGGGTTTTAGGGGAAGAAGGGGAGAGCGGAGGCCGCCATCTTGCTTCTGGGGGGCTCTGTATCCTAGAGTTGGGGGCGCTCAGGTCCCTGGCCAGAGTTTTTCAGAGAGGAACTGGAGACGTGGCTTGTCGTGGGCCAAATCCTAGGAGGTGGATCAGTTGCCCGCCCTGGCTGGAGGGTGTCAGCGATTGTCCTGGGCCTCATCTAACTGCTGACCCTTGGAGAACTCACCTCCACGATGGACTGCCAGTTTTTTCGGGGAGGCTAGGACCCCACTGCGACACTCCCAAGTGTAATGTCGGTGTGGTGCTGAGATCATCCTGCAGCCGGCATGGCACTGTGGTTTGGTAGCTTTATTTAAATCCTGCCTCAGGTTCCAAATAGGTCGTTAATCCGTTAGCAGCCACAGATTCTTCTCTCTTGACGTTTATTTATTCTACCCCCCATTCTCGTCCCCAGTTTGAGTCTTAGCTGCGTGCCTGTTAAGACCTACTCAAGAAATGCCCAGTCTAGTAGGCAGACTCTAGACATAGAAAGCAAAAATCGTGATTGGAAGTATGGTATACAGAGGAAAGAACAAATGACTTTACTAAGGTTAGAATTTTAAAGATAAAAATAAGGCATTTTATGATACAAAAATAGGGGTGGGGTGGCAAATCCCGACCTAAACAGAAAAGACATGTAGCACAGGGCTAAATAATGTGTGTTGGAAAGACTGAGTAATAATTAAGGGTCTTAACGTTCAAGCCTGGGTTGCTGAAAACATGAGGGTGGAGAAGAAAACAGGAGCCAATGTTTTCCATGCCCTGGACAGGTAGACAATTTAAGCTGTTTTTCTGTATTTGGAGGAAGGAGCAGAGCTATTCAAAGAGCTTGTAGTCAGTGGGCCGTTGCAGAAGTCAGGAAGAGAAAGGGTAAGGCTCCTGTGTGAGTGGCATTGATCATCCAAAGGAGATGGATTCCTAAAATATTCAGGAGACCAGATTAACTGGTAATTGGTTGCTGGGTCAGAGTAGGTAAGTGGCAGGCGGCGCCGTAGTCCCAGGTGCTCGGGAGACTGAGGCAAGAGAATCACTTAAACCCGAAGAGTTTGAGATTGCTGTGAGCTGTGATGCTAGAGCGCTCTACTGAGGGCAGGGCAACAAAGGGAAAGTCTGTCTCAAAAAAAAAAAAAAAGACAGGGAAGGGACAAAAGCCTTGTTTTGCTCTTGGGTGCTACAGAATGGTGTATTCTACAAATTCTCATAAAGGTGTATTCTACCAAATGAAATAAGGAAGGGTTGGGATGAGTTGAACAAGGGGTACCTCATTTTTGCAGAAATTGAGTAGGGTTTTGACCTAGTGAGTTTGAAGTAAGTGATGTTGTCTAAAGGCAGCTGGGATATGGGTCTAGAGCTCTGGAGACTTGCTGGACTGCATTCAGAAACTACACAGGCTTACATTACCACATCCAAGCAGACTACAGTCTCGCTTCGTTGACTACAGTTCAAAACCACTTCTTTCACCTTGGAAAAAATTACTAAAATATTACATCTTTAAAAATCCCCATATTGGCTCGGCGCCTGTGGCTCAATCGGCTAAGGCGCCAGCCACATACACCTAAGGTGGCGGGTTCGAATCCCCAGCCCGGGCCCACCAAACAACAATAATGGCTACAACCAAAAAATGGCCGGGCGTTGTGGCGGGCGCCTGTGGTCCCAGCTACTTGGGAGGCGGAGGCAGGCGACTCGCTTGAGCCCAGGAGTTGGAGGTTGCTATGAGCTGTGATGCTATGGCACTCTACCCAGGGGGATAGC